>JAQGCA010000464.1:0-27977 GCA_034698945.1 Protaphorura quadriocellata
TAAAATAAATATTGGCATTGAAGCGAACTTTTTTTACTCTTAATCTAGTTCCTTTCCAATTCTGATTTCGGTTGCTGCGGCATCCTTATCATTTCCTCGAAGTGTAATTTTTGAAATTTTTGAAAAAATGAATTTGCGTATGGACTAACCTAGGGAGAAGTCAAACAATCTTGATATAATATGTAATATAAAATATATATGTACATATTGTAAATATGTATTTACTCCGGATTGCGTAGTCTGACCGACAGGGTACTACATTTAATGTATCCAACCATCGAATAAATACGTATAATCAATACAGAGTCAATAAATTTTTGTCTTTGACTTAAGTGTAGGCGGTCAATATGGGAAAAATGTGTTAAAACCAGAGCTCAGATTTATAATATGTAGTATGACATAACAACAAGCATACTACGTCTAATTAGGGAGTACCCCACGGAATTTTTTTTTCAAAAAAACAGAGTTGGACGGAAAACAACTATTTGGATGGTAATCATTGATTTGCCCGAAACACAACCCGTGAGTAACCGGTAGAACTAATTTTGCACAAATTAGCTATTCCAGTTTCTCTAAAAAACCAAACTTCAAAGCTCTATTAAGTTTATTGCATGAGTGTACTTGATTCCATCGCCATTTTCTCCTTAGTTTGACAGGGGCTGTAAACTATAGTTCGACATAAATAACAAACAGTCCCATATGGTAAATTTTTTTGACCATTGTCGCCTCGGACCACTCTACTTTGAATATTTCGACAGTACCTTTCCCCGTTTCCGCGGTGTCATGATTGTTACGTCTTCAAATGGGTTACTTCTCCTTAAATTGAATAAATACCAAAAATAAATAAACCAAACACATTGCGTAAGTAAGTTATAGGCAACTTGCCCAATCTGGTAAGCGGTCATATATCTATTCCGTCCTGTACATGTATCCTCTCTGCAGTTCGAATGCGCTTAGTTTAAAAAAAAGTGTTTTTCTGACGCCAGCAGTGAGCTACGACTAAACGACAAAAATGAAATCTGTGAATACGACTGTTAGACTTTTCTGTCAATAGAGTCTAAGAATTTAACCTCTTGTCTGATTAAACATATGATCTGCGACAGATTCGTAAGTATATATCGTTAACTCCAGTCGGCAGTCGGTCGTATTTTTATGATTTATCTTGAGTCAAGGAACAGAAACGGACACTCGGAACAGATAACCCCAAATGATCTCGTCTTCTTTGATTGTCGTGTTTGACGTCTTTGTTGGCCCTGCCTGGTCGAATCATAAATTAAAAATATACGTGCTCATCATCCAGTGATAATGAAATTTGTTAGGTTTATTATTCATATGCACATTTCGCGTAAAAGGAAGGAATAATTCTTCTTGATGTACGTGAGGTCGTCCAGCACATGCTAAAACCAGTTTTGACCGTACTGACCAGTAGACTGATGCAATATGGTTTAATAGTTGCTGGTATTTGCAATTAATTAACCGCAATAAGTCCAACGTGTTCCACTTGATCGAATTCTTCGAATCAAATTAATGTATTGTAATTTTTCGTGCACACGTCATTCATTAGTCATTAGTTTGTCAAATGTCTTAAAACCTTCCTCCTGTTTGTACATGGAAATTCACCTCCGCCCATTGATAAATTTAAAAATTCTGTTATAGCTTGGAACAACATTATGTGTCCGTCAGGACGAAAACCCGGACCCGACACGTGGAACTAGATTTTACATGCCTATAAACTCGTCCTTCCATTCATTATTTTGATAATTTACAACCACAAATTTTAAGATATTACGGTCTCTTCCTTGTAATTAGTTATAATTACATTGTTATTTTGTAAACAGGAGTTTTGATTAGAAATATCTTAAACCTGCATTATAATGTATTTCCTCATAATTGAGATTGTAAGAGCGGGTCAGATAGAATTCAAAGAACGGATTTAATTGCTCGTTCCACACTTATCTTTCACCTGCGGACAAAGTCAAAAAGTGTTTTGACTTCTTTTGTCTTCTCAGAATTTGCAACAATATCAAAGTTTAGTCAATCGAATGAAAAAAAAACAAGGAATTCTTGCTTCACCTCGTATCTCGATTCTAATTTGTCACGTTGAAATAAACAACTAATCTTGAATGGTGTGGTTTTTCGCGTTGAAATTACAAAGAAAACCTTGGTCGGGTTTTATTGTAAGCAGTAAACAAGTTGGGTTAGAAGATAATCTAATTTTGGAAAAGCAATTCTGTTTACACATAATTGTCGCCGGCGTGGCATACCATGCCGGTCCACTAATTCTAAAGTTGTAAGAGATAAAACAAAAAAAATATGGCTCGTTATAGCTGATATAAACCTGTGGCTTTCGTGACTTTATTTTTTTACTGTGCTAAGTATAGCTAATCATAGCTAATTAGCCATTGTCTTTGACTCGACGCAGCTAAGCTGTTATATTGGCCAAAAATAAATCACATGTAATGAGCGTAACAGTGTCGTATTAAATTCATACAACGTACATGTACAATCCATATCTGTTTCTCTGCGTACCTCAAGTAATTCTAGAACAATCCCAGATTGCAAACTGTGACCAAGAAAAATCTTCATCATCATATTTTTTTTGGTTTGTAATTTTTAAACCACAACAAATTATTGTCGTATTCAAAGTACGTACATCCATTCCGTTTATCGTCAATGGTAATCGACCAACAAGGAAGAACCACACATATATTATTTCATAAAACGCTTTTCGTTTTGACCTGACCGCTTCCCCGGGCGGATTCTGGTTATATGTTTATTCATCTGAAGCTATCGTAAAGGCAATACTTTATAGTAAATGTGTTCAATATATTTGATTCTATGTTGTTGACAGGCATTGTTGTTTTCGAGATAAACTTTTTTATCGGAGTTACTTGGCTTACCGCCGAATTTGCAGATAGTGTAGACTAAAGTAGAATGTTCTAGAAGTGGAAAGGTTTCGGTGTTTACATTGAATTACGTAGCACTCTGGAAACGTTTTAATTTTCCGTTTACCTTTTTTGGTTTATTTTCAAATCCGCATACAATGCAGTGATTTCTTGTCGTAATCATGTTTTACCTTGATTAATTCTGCAGAAGGACGGGTCAATAAATTATAGCTTACTTTGCATTTAGAAACACCCGGATCGGACTCAGCTCGTATTCGTGTTAGTTATTACGGACTATTTCTGTTCTTTTGTAAGGTTGGGCTTGTCACGGAAAGTGAACATTTCCAGTATCCCAACTACAAGAAATACTTTATCTTTAACGAGAGTCCGAATATAAAGAACAGAGCAGTAAATGTATTTTGAACATAAATGTCCTACCGAAATGGGACTCATGACTTGGAGCCATTTCGTTAAATTCGGACTTTTCAGATTTCGTATTTGGTCGTCCGTCCCAAGCGACCACTGATATAATTTATTCTATAGTAGAAGCTGAAACCAAGTACATGTCGAATGTGGACGTGGTTCGTGACGATAAGAAATCCTATCGCTATGTACACATTAAAATAAGGCATATAATAATAATAGTGTAGGACCGTCGAGTGAACCCAAAGTCGAAAATAATGTATCGGTTGAGTCCCCCCTGTCGATCTAGTCGAATAGATAGACGTTCACATGGTTTATAAAAAACGTATGACACGTCCAATAAAAAAATCCTGTAATCAACTAGTATTGTATTGTTGCGACTTGCAAGTCTGCTTCACTGTATTTTTATGTTCATTTTGTACTGGTGAGTACACAAGACAAGAGAATCATGTCAAGTTAAACTGTCAGAGTTACCCCTGAGTTGGGCATCAATTTATGAGAGGGTCGAGTTGACCACGGCTGGGCTACATCCTTATGGTCAGCTGAGACTGTTTTCGTTGTAACCAACTCCATTTAGAGGATAAGGAACCAGAGAACTCCCTGAAATTTCAGGATCATTTGTGGCCATATTTTTAATACCAGTATTGAATTTCGTGAAAAATTTACATTGGTTAAAAATTTCAAGAATTCTATGTAAAAGCGAATCCAACTCTCCCGAAAAATTCGTTCATGTCCTGAATTCAGGTTCAGTTTGGTTTTGCCTTTGCCCGGTCCTGGTTTAACATAACAAGGATATACTGAACCCTGTCTATATACATTTTGATAACTCTAGGAGACTATCAAGGACTAGAAGCTCTTTGTCTTTGACTGCCTTCCCTGCCTGGTCTGATTCCTTGAGCTGATAAATGATCCTCGTTTGAAGAAAAAGCCAACGTTAATGGAAGCCCAGATGTGGTTCTTGTATGTAGTTGCTGCTACAAGAGCCTTTTCTCATCTTCCAATCCATCCAACTCACAGTACTTTTTCTACCTTACAAGGTAGAGTCAAAAGTTGATAAAGAGTGCAGGTATGGCCAGATTCTTAGCTAGTATAAAAATTTTGAAATGCCGAGTTAGGAATTGATAAATTATAACGAATCCCAAATCAGGAAATAAAATTTAAAGCGATTTCTGGGCTTGAAACGAGCTAGATTTAGATTGACCACAATTCAATCTCAGATCTTATGTCACACTCACACGTTAATTGACATTGACGAAGACCTAATGCGGTTTCCTGATCCGTGTAAGTAGTTCCAGTTGTGGGAAAATGCTCGACGGGAGAAATTTGAACAAACCAGCATTTACGCCAGAGGGATCGATTCCTCACGGTACCACCATGTTAGGACGGACTGATCGAAAATATGTTCTAAATGTTACATAAGATGAAGATATTTTCATGTGGCGATATTGGCCATCTTCCAGACTTGAATACGCCAGCATATTATATTAATTATGATTACGATTTGAAATAACTTTTCTGGATTCACGTTTTCTACCTTCTAGAACTTTCAGGTTTGACATGGAAGACCTCCACTTTTCCCTGGATTTTCCTTGTAAAGCTCACCTTCAGTTTGACAAAAAGATTGCAGAAAAGGTCGAAAGATGTTATGGCTCCCTATCAATTCGTAAGTCTACCTTGTCAGTGTAACCGTGCAGTACACTGTGCATCACGCAATGCAATGAATTGTGTGTTTTTCATGTATGAGGGAACTGTTTGTATAAAGGCTCTTGATTTTATTACATGTCAAGATTTGAGCCAAGCACTTTTTTTCTTAATGGAAGGCTGAGGAAAAGAGTTAGCGTTGGAGTGGAGAAGTAATAGAGGTTCGAGGTATGACATCCACGGTCATATGTAGCTGTAGGGGATTACTTAACCATTTTTTAAAGTAAATAATATTATATGGCCAGGACAGGACAAGGAAGATCACCTTCATGCGTCAATGCGTTTTAACAGACACAATTTTTATATCTGGAGTGCCAGTGAGGAGACAAAGTAGTCAATTTGTTCTGGAAGAGTTTAAATTGTTTTTATGTAATTCGAAACGGAAGGCAACGGGAACATCTTATTGATTCTTTTATTTTGGTGTGAGAAGCTAAACGGTTTAAATAGCTTCCATCCAGGAATAAGAAAGGTTTGGCTTTGTTAGTATTCCCAATTCGGAAATCTATCTCGGTATGCTTTCTCCTTTTCGTGTAATGGAGAAAGTAGTGACCTACCGAACATTGCTGGAGACCCCGGGTTCAATGTATTAGAGTCAAGATTTTTTAGTTCCACAGTAATATTTTAAATATCCGGATATTCCAATACTCGCTAAAAGATTTCTTTCGTTGTTTTACAGACAATTAATATCTTTACAAAATATCTGTAGTGACCCACAAGTTTACAATATCAGTATGCCTTAGACAAACAAAAGAATGCCATATTAGGCACTACCAGTGGCTGCCAGGACTTAATTTTTTACATTATGATAAGATTACATGTGCCGAATTAAGAGTTAGGAGACAGCAATAAATCTCAGACAAATCACTTTAAATATTACTCAAGGGATCATAGTCTGGAGAAATCTCTTCAACAAATGTTAAGGCTTGGATTAAATCTCAAGTAATCTCAAGGTTTCTTGAACCGAATTACAACAAGCAAGTTCTTATTGGCTACATAAGTACAAGAATTAGGATTGAACACTTGAGGTTATGGATTTACACACTATGGATGTTGGATTTGATGTTGATCTGATTTTGTTGATTCGTTCCAAATCATCAAAGAGGATGTTTTTCAGGAATGCTAATAGTTAAAAAAAATGGATCGGGTTGCGGGGTAAATGGTCGTTAAAGGAGAAAGGTCAAATATATTCTATTGTTCTCGTCGTTCCCATCCATCATTCACAGAACAGCATTTTCGAGTTCAGTTCAGTTCAATTATGTGTATGTAAAATAATGATAATGTTAGTTGTTGTTCAGTTAGCAAATGTGTTTGAATTCTTTCAACTGCAAGCATAACTACTATACCGAGTGATTGCTGAGGAGTAGTAAATGTAAATGGTAAACAAAAACTAAATATAGACTTGCATGATGAATAGAAATCTAAAATTCAACAACAACACACATCTGTGAATTCCATACAGGCAGGCAAGCTGGCTGGGTAAGGATAGGATTGGCTTCAACAACAATTTGATTACATTGCACTATTAAATTGTATAAAAGGAAGCTGAATGATGAAGCTTCAACTTCGGCAACTTCTCTGCTTCTATACTTCAGCATTAGTTTCAATTCAAGTCTGGAGAGGACAAAGGAAAAGTTCAATTCGGCCCAATGCAATGCTTTTGAATATTGAATCACAGGGTACACTTTTCCGATGTGAAACTCAGACAACTCCGGGTTCAGGGTTAAAAAGGACATTTCAGCTTCCATAATATTTTGATTCATCTTCCGGAACTTTCGAAACATTCTCGTTCATTGTACTCGAGCCTACAAAAATTACTGGTTACTAGTGTTCATTAAAAGTGATCCTACCCACCGACCACCAGTTTGATTATTCATGGCTAGGATACTGAAAATTACAAATTTAAGATTTTAGATTGACTTATATTTTACAAGGGAAAAAATTCCTCGTCACTCTATTCGATGTAAGAATCGAGTTGGTCGTAGTCACCAGTAATACTCCCAGTAATAGTTTAAAAATCCATGTCTGTTTTGTGCAGTGTGTGGCACTTACCAAAATAGGAATATTTGACATTCACATCCTTTCAAATCCCCGATTTCCCTACAACCACCACTATGACTACGAACTACCTTTGTTTCATTTTGATCCGCATCGCTTGACGAGGACAGTAGGTTCCTCCCTTCTACCAATCCTAAGGTGGTTCTCATGTTTGAGCTTTCAAAATCTAGTTTTTAAACAAAGACTGAAACGAAATACAGCTGTTATACTATTAGAAGAGTCCACATTGGCCGGCAAAGTGTATTACGTTTCCCTAAAATCGTTTCCTGCTTAAATTGAATTTAAAATTCACATTATTCTGTGATTCCTTCCATTAATTCTGTACAATTTTCATCTAAATTAGACAATATTAAAAATATTCCACATGACTTGCAGCTTAACCTGATAGGGTGAAAGTTTTGCGGAACTTTCTCCATCTTTCTCCACATTTCCAAATTCTGGGTCCTAAGTTCCACATTTGTCGTGGTGCATCAAATTAAATACTGATTCACTATTACTGCACAGAATTAACTGGCATATGAATATTATATCAATATTTCTACGGTTTCGAATGCTTCAGTCTGGTTTTTGATCAGCTGTCCACACTTACGATCGAATATACGTCATTTCTACTATTTCTTTGCATTTAAATCATGATTCTAGCACACCTGAAAATATGACAGCATTATGAACTTATACTTAGAACAGAATTGAAGAAAAAAAAAGTGCTGAAACATTTTTATGTAATGTTACTTTGTGGAATCTAGTCAGCTGTTTACTTTTCTGACCGAATTTGGTTTGTTCTGCACGGTCTTACTCGTTGTCGTTATTACACCATACATGAAATTATCAATACTCTCTGAACTAGAGTTCCTTAGTCGGAATAGAATTTTGAAAAAGATAATTATTTTGTGTTGACACACCTTGTAACACCCTTGCTTTGTCGAAAGCCTTGTGTGAGTGTGTGCATTGTAACACGAAGCAGGGAATGTAATGTTTCAACGTGCTTTCAGCCGGTATTTCATCGCCGCAACTCGTATGCATTGCTTGCATTCGAGTTTAGTAAATCTAAGTCTTGCTTCCCTGAATCCCCCTAAAATATTGGATAGAAACGATGGGGAAAAGTTTCTGGGCTCTGGGTTTTGGGCTTGCCTGAGTAGGACAAGTTTTTATCTCCCTTGTTGCTATGCGGTTCTGAGTGGTAAGGTTATTACATAGGAACCCAGCCGGTTCTAGCAACAAGAAAACCAACCAATGACAGACTTCCCTTGTCCAATTCTTTTATAAAACTCACACTCTCTAACCCTCTCTGAAGTCATTTGGTTGCAAGAGCTTGACGAGAATAGAGAGAGATCATCTCTATCCCCCTTAATTTCCCCCAAAAAGCCGGCCTTTGTTGTGCTGTTGCTATTGCTGGTTGCTTCTGAGACTCATAGTCAACTAAATAAAGAATCCGAACATCATTTCTTTGTTTAGAAATCTCTTCTGAAACAATACAAAAAAAATAATTGAAGCCCAAGCCAAAAAAAAAACACCATCCTTTTCCCCAAATCCTCACCTTTTAGTACAAATCCAACATATTAAAAGTTGACCTCGAAATCAGTCCACCTGGTCCAAGGTTTGATTATCCTGGTCAGTTTTTTTCCGGGGGAAAGTTAGATAAAAGTCAGCAAAGTTAATTTTTCCCTTATCATCATAAAAGACTAACTCACAATTTATTTAGACTGTCCTGTCCTGTCCTGTCCTGTCCTACCTATTAGAAACACGTAGGTTTAAACTGAAGATACATATAGTGAGTCATTAGTACACTCACTTTGCCTGTCAAAACCGCAAACCAACAACTGATTATAATTATTCCAGTTTGGAATAAATACCAGGGCGTGTGGTTCAACCGGCACTCAGTTCCAACTGGAACGTCGTGACTTCAACATCCATCCTGAGTACTAACTTTCTTCAAACTTCATAGTTGCCCATTTACAATTGAACATTGTGATTGACAATTTTGAAATAAAGCAAATAAGACACAAAATTATATTTCAAGTCAAGTCTTCTTCAATTTCCTCATTTTATTTTACACGTGTGAGAATTAGTGTTCGTGATTTAGAAAGGAGAGTGCAACGTCCTCCTTTTGTAAAAGTAACTTCTTGTGGCGAAAAATAAACTCGCAACTTTCTTGTTCGTCCTCGTCTACTATCCTACTACTTGTGAAACATTTTCCCCTTCTAAACCACAAAAAAATTAAGTTTAACAAGAAAACTGCCGCAAGGAACAAATTTTGAGAATTCAATCTAGTCGTCCGAAAAAGTTTTGAAGATTTATTATTTCAATTAATTATTGGCACACTAGTCTTCAAGACAAGAATTAAAAATTGACAAGAGAAGAAATCAAGTTTGAAGAGACCTGATAAGGAGAACGCGGACTACCAAAGTCTTTCATTACTGAGGGGAGAGCAGAAAACAAACTGCATTTACCCTTCAACCATTTGCTTCAAGAAAAGAGAAAAGAAATTTTAATATTTTGAAACCAAAACCAAACCAAGTACCTTTGACATAGTTGCCAGCAATACATGCCGGCATACCCAACAACTATGATTCAATTACAACAATCAACGATGGAAGTCATTCGCAAGAATACCATTGATATGGATGTCAACTCCAATACTTTTAAAGGTAAACTTCATGAAACAATGCTGTGCAGAACGAATGAAATTAACTGGGGCAATATTTGTATAGTTTTCAATAGGGAAATCTAAATTTTTAAAGACAAAGGACAAAAAGGTTACTCATTTTTTAATTCCTTCGAGAAAGGCCTATTCGGACGTCATACTGTCATACGATAAGAAGCGGAAGGCAAAACTAAAATTGACACAAACACATACATGCAGTCAATTTAAACCAGGAATTGCATCATCAATTTGCTTCCTTTTATCTAATCCGTCTTCTGTTTAAAGATAAAAATACTGCGATTAAGTACTCCGGAGCCAGATTATTAAACCATGCATACTGCTGTGTTAGGTCCTGGCAAATTGCCAATTCTTTTACGGTAGCAGTATACACGCGAATTCACTCAAACGTCACGGTTAACACATGTTCAGAAATGAACTTGACTCCTGAAAACAACTCGTCATGAATTTGATATTTGAGGCAGGAAATTAGTACTTCAAGTCAAATGTACTGATTTGAGGTGAAATGACCTGAACTGACTCGTATTCTGATTCATATTCACGTTTTTATGTTGATAAAGTCATACGTTCTGTTGGAAGATCCCGATAGATCTCTATAGATTGAATATTTTGTCTGAGCCGATTATAGGCGTTAATTATTTGTAACTATAATTGAATTCTTGTGTTGTATTGCACAGATTTGAGCGCTAACACTAATAAGGTCACGACATGCCAATAGTGCCGTGTACCATGTCCCATGAGGCCATTCCAAGCCAAAAGTGTTTTTTACTATGTTTTGAAGTGCTAAATCCACATAATAGCAAAGTAACATGATTTACACGGCATGACTTTATTGCACTGAACATGCATCGCATGCAATAATGAGCCGATATTGTGTTGCCGCATCCATTCACACTGCAATGCACTGCAAAAGATAAAGTACTGTACAAAATTAAGAGTTCAAGAAGGATAATTAGTGTTAGTTAGCTTTAATGTTATCGCCAAGAGAGAAAAAAGAGGTTTAACGTTAGCCTAACTTGGTATCCTGAGGTAAAATGGAGTCAGTCGTGATTAGAATTTTAGTGCTCAAAGCTTCAACTCACGATATTACCTTGCCTTTCTTTACCACATCATTTTTGCATTGAATTTTTGCATTGTGATGTCTATTCACTATTCCGCTGACTGAGGACGGGGTCATTTGATGCCGCTGTTGTTCCTTCGTGCTTTGCAATTTTTCTGCATTGCTAAGCTTCAGCACAAAGCTATTGAATTCAAAGTTACAAGTGCATCACTCTTATCACAGCCAGAAGGCAGTATTTCTTCCTTATTTCCCTTCATTCCTTATATGTAATTGAGTTTGCACATGAAATGGATTCCAATTGTACAGAATATTGAGTTTTCAAGGTTTTCCGATTCAGAGGGATGTATGAGATTAGTAAAATCTCAACGTTTCAGTTTTACTCACCAGGTTCCACAAAATCTAACGTCTAATAGTCTAAAATGTATACACAGAAGCTTTCCTTATACGTGCGTACAAGTCAGACATCATTATAACATCTCATACTGCAAAAATATTTCTCTATAATTTTTCTGCACGTCCAATTTCGTGTTCATCCATATGGATTTGAACAATTTGGACTGAGTATATGGAATGCGAATACCGGTTGATTCTAGAGCCGCTCTAACTCTTCCAACTCTTCTATAAAGAGTAGAGCCTTTGAATTGAATTGGATTGAGTTAAGCAAGTCCTGAATTATGCATTGCAAAGTATGTAGGAATATTGTGCAAAATTGCAAAGTTGGAGTGGAGTACTTTGGTTCGCAGAGTTAGAGTTTGCATATAAAAGTAAGCAAAGCGTGCGTGTGAGCCGCAATGAGACGCCCCAGTTTTCTCATGAGAGGACAGTGAACTTTCGCATTGGAAATGCAATGCAATGCATTTGGATCGGACCATGTTCTTATGTTCTATAGTATTCCGTAAAATTCTGTGTGTATGTAGCCGTAGTACATGTTTCTGTTTGTGGTGTGACTTGATAGTGACGAGGATGACGATATATTGTGTGTGGACGGTTTGTATGTATTTTGTATTATGAAGAGAATCCATGCGAAATTAAATTGCATTGGAGGTTTTAGCAGCACTCGGTTTTAGCAAATTGTTCATTGAAGGGTGTTGAGAAGTCAGTGCCATCGCCATGTCATGTCTATCTGTTTGAATGGTTGGTTGTTAAGTTTGACGAACTAAATAAATCATTCACGCCCCACTATTAAATCGTCAAATTACTCCCAATTCTAACATTAATTTAGAGCAACCACAGCACTACAACCAGACATGACTTGACCTCGCTTGTATGAGATGTATGAGAAAAGAAGGATTTTTATGCTATGGTTCTGTTGCTGCCCTCGTGCAATATTTCAGCATATAACCTAGCTCCATTATCCAAACGTAATCAATCGTAGCCGATATTAAGTTCGAAACTCTGCTTTTATGAAGTTGTGGAAATCGAATTGTCTCAAAATCCATTTCAATTTTTCCTGTTTTCAAGGCTGACAGGGAAAAGTCCTTCCCTTGAACAAAATAAACATAGGTAATTCATATTTTTGATGAGTAATGTTTCGTGATGATTTCGGTTTTGTTCATAACTGCCTGCCTGTCACAAGTATTCTTAATCTAAACAATAATATTTATCTCTGTGCTGACTCGGCACGGCGGTTACTTCGTTTCGTATGGATGGTACATGGTGAGACTGAAATTATTTTGCAATCCCCGATGTCTTTATTCTTTTAAACGTAAACATTAAGATACAATCACTCGTCCGTCCTCGGTAATAAACTTCTTGTACAAGTTGCATCATTCATGTTCGCTTAATTTCTCAGTATGATCAATTTTTTAACTTTTCCGTTTATCAATATCCGATTTCAAAATTTTCCACTGTTAGTGCTGACTGGCAGAAGTTCCTTCTCAACCGTTCGGGTTTTGCCTTTGTCTTTTGTCACTCGACCACTGTTCCTTGTCATTGTCACACATACACATTTTATCTTGCTTGAGTCTATTCCACTGCAGTTTTATATTTGTCAGTCCGAAAACGTTTCAGATCAGCAGATTTAGATAGGACAGGGGAAACGTTCCAAGTTTTTTAGTCTGGAAAGTTCTCGGTTCGTCAGTCGGTTCTTTTACAAGGAGGAAAAGGGTGGCATTATCAGAAAACGAGTTTTTAATCAGGGTAGTCAAACCGGTATCAGCTTGAGCAAAAATAATTATAGGATATACCCAACACACGACGCGTCTGACATCCTCGTTTTATTTAATTACTCATCAATTAGTCACTTTTTCGTACGGTTTTAACACCAATCAGCTCATGCAATGGAATTACTTGGCATTTTCAACTGCAGTTTTATATGCGCCGCACTAGGTAAAATTCGTTCAAACTTCAACCCTGTCTGGCTAAACAGTACATGTTATTTTTAAGGGTTAACTCGAAAGGAAGTATTAAGGTCTATCGGTACAATTGGTTCTTTTAAGTACCTCTCGAACGTTTCGGAGTGAAAGGAAACGTTTATGAGGGAGGTGAGTTGGTTTGGAAATGGAAAATCACAAGACATTCAGAATTAGAAAGGATAAGTCTGAGGGTATGAAACGAGTGACCCTTTTGAAGATTATACACTTCAATTGACATTTTGACTAATGAGTAAATTTTTTGTTTTATAATTACAGAAGGGTATTGGAGTCAAAACGGAGTCGGATTCGGCGTGGAGCTTGACACGGAGTCAGCGGAGATGGCGGCCGCCGTGAGGGCTGTGGCTCTTCATCTGGAAGGAACGCTAAGAGCTGCCAAAAAAGCCCACCTCAGTTGTGGCGAAGTCCTTTTACCTCCAACTCTTTTGACCCGAGTTTCTCGTGATATCATTCGGATGGCAGAAACGGAACCTTGTGGACTCCGTGGATGTCTGATTCTCCTCAGCTTTGAAAGCGGCCAACCTTCCCATCACCAAAGTACAAATCACAACAACAACAATAACAATTATAATAATAATAATACCAATACTTCTGCCAACACCCGGAAAATTGGCAAAGTCAAATGTGACTCTCAGACCGTGACGACGTTTGAATTGCAATTAACACTTCGTGAGGATCTCGCCCCTTGGTATTCTCGTCTCCCTCAAATACTCAGGTAAATTTCATTGTTTCTTTGTCTTCAATTTTCTCCATCCAGGCGTTAGTATTACGTTCCCTTGTCGGCTCTTTTCCACGGTAAACGTAGCCAGACAGTTGTAAATTTGCACGCACTCTTAGATTTTCCCATTATGCAATACGGATAGTGTCTTACTCATACTCACTCGTACCATTTTATTTTCCTCTCTTTTCTATACTAGAAGGCAATACTTATCAAGTCATGGGAAAATTCACACACAATTAACTCGTAACTAAGTTGTTTCTACAATTTTGTACATACAAAATCAAATTACTTTAACCCGTTTATGTTTTCACGGTCAGCTAATTATTTATTTATGTTGTGAGTGTGAGCGGCACGTCCGGTGAACCCCCTTCAGTCAGTTCTTTTGCGAGAAATAAAATAATGAGGAGAAAAACACGCCAATAAAACGAAGTCTGATTTTCTTTCTTTTTTGAATTTTTCTAACAGGAATCTTACCAGGGGTGGAACGATTGTGGTCAGTCCTGCTTACACGATTGCCAAGAAAAAGTTGTACCGGTCTCATTAGTCACATCTTCGTCAACCTTCGTCATCATCTTCAAAAAAGTTGTTGTCGTCGTCGTCTCATCTAACCCACCTCCCGTCCCTCCTCCTTGGATGACTTCTTTATTAGACTAAACTTCTACTTCGTTCCGCCATTGCCGAAAGAAAAGGAATTTACATAGAAAATTTACATGTCACGTGATGTCACCTTTAGTTTATAGTTTCATTAGTTTTGTAGAAACATACTCATAGTGATTACATAATAGTTAGTTAGGGCATGGAGGACTAATTTTTTCTACCAAACTATTTTACACAAGGAGAAGAGCGAAATGCAAATTTCAGTGAAAGAGCGAGAGAATATACCACGTACATGACTAAACAATTTAATAATAATTATGTATTATGTATTACTTTAAACTGACATTCGGCCCAGTTATTTTGACTCCCGGTTTTCGTCAAATTTTGTCACTCACGCTAGCATTATTTTTGACATTGAAATCTCATATTATTATTGTTAAGTTTAGTAGAGTATTACTACATCATACACAGGTGGGTTAAACACTTCCATTAAATTAAAATTGCATAATACAATTTTGTACCTCATACTTAATTAGTCAGTAGCCAGATATGGTTTATTGGGTTTGAGTAATAGTTTTGGTCCGGGCTAGTTTTTATGCAGATTTCCGTAATTGGTTCTTCTGGGTTTGGTGGGTGGGATGACCTGTATAAAATCTTTTGAAACTGTGAAATAGACGGGTGTAATGTTCGGGAAAATGAAATTGCCCCAAAGTTGGTAACTTGTGTCCGTGTGAATTCTAATGCCCAAAATTGAATTCTCCGAGAGATCTGTGTATAAGATTCTACGTAGAAAAGGGTAACTCTTGAAACACAATTTCAAAGGGGAAGAGTTGACAAATTTTCGTAATTCTTGTACAGGGGATTGGAAAATGATATTGCATTTGATTTGTGTACATAATGGATCATCGGGTTGGCCATGCCATTTTTGAGGATTTTGAAGCAGCTTTCTCCCAGCGTTTTTTATCCTTTGGGCTTACACGCATATTTCATAAGGAAAGTTATAAATTCAGATTAATGGAATTTGCTAGTCTATAAAATTCTCTCTTTTTTTTCAAAAATAACACAGTCAGAATTGGGGCTTGGACATTACATACAATTATGGCCTAAGTGGTGTTTGAATTTCCTCAATCAGGCAGCTGAATTCTTATTTTTTACTTTTGCCTGAAATTCAATAAGAATCAGGGAAATTTTTTTTCGTGTTATTTTGAATTGAAAAATGCAGCTGTGAACCCAAAGGAGAAGTCAAGTCAGTCAGTCAGTCAAACCTAATTAGAACAAAATATTAAAAAACAAAGTCAGGATTGAAAATAGTAAAAGTTCAGACATGAGTAACTAAAATAATGGATTTGAATTGTGAGAGACAAGACTGATCACTGAAGCTGTGATCTGAAATTTATGATTGACCATTACGACGTTATTGGCGAATGTTCAGCTTAAAAGCAAAGCAAAAAGCAGTAATGTGTTTAAGTTGAGTTAATTAATTAGTGAACCAAAATTAAGAAAGCAGAGTAGCACTCAGGAAGAGAAACAATGACAGTGACAGTGAGAACCAGAGAAATAATAAGAAATGTAAATGAAGCGAAGTGTATAATGTAGAATTAGAATTGACAAAAAAAAAGTACCTTTGTACACATTTTTCGCAAAAATCATATAACGTCACAAAAAATAAATACCAAAAAAAAATCAAAGGAAAGAGAAAAATTGTGTTGGATAACAAAAAGAAAACATTGTTGTTATAATTAAGTACCTTATTAGGTTTAATTAATTCTTGGGGTTAATTAATCCAAAAAACAAGCAAAGTCAACTTGTCATTCTTGCATGAGTGCATTGGACTGTACTGTTTTAATAGGCAGACAGACAATGAGTATAATCAAAGAAATGTGGTAACTTTTTTTCAAATTATTATATTGGGATGAAGGATTGAAGAAGAAAAAAAATGAGTGAACGTATCTCTCTGGATATAAAAAATTACAAAATGTATGTGTAATGTGTTTCGCTTTTGGTCTTACATTATATTATTATTATTTACACCAATGTACAAACATTTAATCAAGAAGAAGAAATTAGGTTAAGGTTTACTTTTTTTTGTTTCCTCCAATTTTTTTTGTATCTAAAGTCACTTACTCACACATAATATTAATTAATGCAATTTTAGATAAATGGGAAAAAAAGTTGCAAAAACAACGCAAAGTTTTGTGAGCTATAAATATTTACTCGATAGTAAATAACAACCCTGATGTTTGCATTTACAATTTGTGTAGGAGAGAAAACATGAACGGACTTCAATAAATACGTTATTATTTATTGTGCTATTCGACTTGTGAATTGTTCCCAATTTATTTGGTTTTAATTACAAACTTTTTATCATATAAACTCTGGATCTTAATCTGAAGGACTCTATGGTCATTGACCAGTTGCACCAAGCAAAGTAATCAGTTGCGTAATTTGATTCCTGAGTTTTATATACGGCTTGATTTTATTCAATTTTTCTCAGGCTCAGTAAAACCCATTTTAGTCCAAGCACATCATATGTCATCAAATGTAGCACGGCTTGAAAAGTTAGCTTCCAGCACTGCGCTGATTAAATGCATGGTTCAAATTTTTGACATGCATGAAAGTGTTATATTGAATCGCATAGTTAATTTCAACTCATTAGGTTGCATACCAACTGAACATCCGCTCTATTTCTATGCAAATGCTGTACAAAAGACAATTACTTTTTATCTCGACCTATACCAACAGTGAAGTGAGTGAAGTAGAGTATCAACGTCCTAATTTTTAGAACACTGAAAACAATTTAGATTTTGAAAAGAATTTTTTTTATCACCGGGCTGTCTAAATGACTATTGGTTACTTTCCAGAACCAAATGATTTTAAGCTATATATTTGCAATTCATAATTTCCTGCAGACTGGAATTTCCAATGACAATATTGACATATTTACGGTCCGGATCGATTCACTATTTTATTGGGAGACCATTCAAAAACTGAAAATAAATTTCCCTTGGCCGGCATATGGTAATAGTCTGATAATACGATGCAATAGTAAATCCAGTCTTATACACATTTTATGGCGACTGACCCGACACGGCCCCCAGAAGAGAAGTGGCTTAGAGCCATGATCTATTTTTTAACTCAGGGTTTGGTTTTATAATCTGCACTTTTGAATGCATTCTTGTCAATCGTTGCAAAATAAGTCAAAGAGCAAACCGATGAACCCTCCAACTTGAAAGTAATACTTAAGCAATGGGTCAGCGATAATTTGAGTAGGAAGGACAACACAAATCTCGGCATTGCATGATCGGCTAGGCTATCAGGAAATGCCGTGTCCGTCCTGTCACCAGCAGAATGAACGACGAAAAGTTATCGTGTATTCATATTTTTTCGACTCTTCTAGAAATCTCTAGAGTGGAGGAAAAATTCGCCTTCTGAATAACATATGGAAGTAAGAATACCTAATATATCCCGCGATAAACGTTTATGGGTTGCCTTCTCTTATCATTTCAGTGTATATTTTCATATTCAGCAACCACTTTCTAACAGTTTATCGTGTCTCACTCTTCCCTAAGATAAGTTTTCAATCCCTCAGACAAACATGGTTCTGATGTCTTTAAATAGTGACATCTTCACTGGAGTTCCAACTACTACCATCTTTTAGGCTGAACAGAAATCATGCCGTATACTAGGAATGTGTTTTCATTTCAGTAAGGAAATGACAATAAATGGAAGTACCTGTCCCATTGCAGTTGTTTTGAGAATATCACACTGCCACTGGGGCAAACTTTTACCTTGTCAGTCTTAATAAATTTTACCCATTTTGCGCTGGTCAGACAAAAAGGAGGTTATATTTCATAACTCAATTTTTTTTAAATAATTCTAACCATGAAAGCAACACTGCTAACTAGGTATTACTCAAAACCACCGATACTCGTTTAGTTTAATGTGTGCAATTCAACAAAAACTAATCAGGTTTCTCATCCATTAGCCTCTAGGGAATCGCCATATTCTGGAGGAAGCGGTAGCTAGTATATTATATGTTGTTAGGCCAAGTCCTGGACTCCTGGAAATACTATTCGCTACGATGAGTCATTTGGAGTGGAGGCCGTTAAGGTTTAATGCGAAAATAATTACATAGATGTACTTACTTGGGTCGCTGGTGAGGTCATTGCTGATGTGTCATGAATGTTCCAATTCTAGGCTTCTGATAATAACCTCTAATTTGGTTCAGTCCGGTGGCCGATTTAGAATTATCTGGTTCCATTTTTCTCATTTCACTCGCGTCATGACTTATCAGAGAAGCACTTACGAAACAGTAATCATGTTTATGGAAACAGAATTCTCAATTTCCGCATTTTATGATTCGTCCAGCGTAGTATGTTCGTGTGTGGTTCTTAGATAATGCCGGATTAAAATTTCGTGCAGAAGTGACAAAATTGTAATAACTAGATGGTACAGGGAAAATACTTCTCCCGTAAAAATCAGATCAGACTCTAAGGAGTTAAGGAGTAGGTGCATGAACAATTTCTCTGCAAAATCACAATTTTTTTCCACAGCAATAGTGGCCTAACATTCCAGTTTCTCTCCATCCAGACACCCGAAAATAAATATTTTCCGGAAAGTGGAGTAATTTTACTTGCCGACAAAATTCTTCATATTCGTGACCAGAACTCTTAAGTAAAACTACATTTTAGTCTGATTTGTATTTTACCAGAAAATTGGCTTTTTTGTTTGCCTTGAGTAGACCCCTGCAGAACAATTTGGTTTCATTGCCGTTTTCTTCTATTTCTCTATTTCTCATCTCATGTCTACTTTTGAACTCAGGAACTAAAAATGTATAGTCTTTCACCTTCAAAATCAAGTGTCTGAAAAAACTCGCCCAATTAATCAAGACATATTTGTATTAAAATGTTTCAATCATGCCAAATCCATTCACAAATAGAGTACTATGATTCAAATAAATAGATATTGCACCTATCACGAGCAGTTTAAACGAGTTTATTAACCATCATGTATGAACAAGTTTTTGTATTGATGAATTATACATACAGTAAAATATGGATTTTCTTGCTGGTCACTGGTAATCATGCCAGCTCATTTTATTTACTTAAGATGTGTCACTTTTTGCGGTTCTCATAATTTTTATTGCAGTAGTCTAGGATTACCATACCTGACAACGTAATGTCTACATAGTAGGACTACAATGACACAGCGACTGCTAAACAACTCACTGCACTTCGTGTACAGTTATAATAAACGTGGTGTTGACTCAGAATAAGTAAATTACTTAATTCCATATGTTCTTATTGTCATTTCTGTCAATATTTTTTTGTTAAAAAAACGAACAAGCAAATTTTTTGGAAAAACATGAGTCATTTTGAATAATGCGATGTGAGGCCATAATAGCGTGCTGTTTACCGCTTAGCTTACTCTCAGCACTAATGTGTTATTTGTGCTTTTTATTCCTCTTCAATAAATCATATATAATTTGTTAGTGAATTTAACGCGGAAATTAATGGTTCCGTTCAAGGTCAAGCTAACATAGTGGCAATGATTATCAAGTTATGATTCATCCTAAATTCGGGTTAGCGTGTAATTTCAACCGTTAAGCTTATCATGAATCGTGGGACATTAAAAAATCCGGGTTTTAAATGCCAGGGAAGAATAAAAAATTTAGACTGGCAGTGCCGGCATGGGAGAATGGTGTGTGCACGCTATTAATAGGGTGGTTCGCAACCATTCACCGAATTACCCTTCCGTTTTAGGGCTAAAATCGGTAAATATGCATTTTACATAGAATTTAATTTATGATTATTAGTGCTACAGATTTTTAAAATCTCTGCCTCGTCAGGTCACACGAAAATAAAAGTAACTTAAGAGAGACACGCAAAACCTAGAATCTTTTTGGCTTAAAATATCCTGGAACAGTGGACTTCCAATTCTGAGACGACTCAATCGATTCCCGACCCAATTCACTACTAAAATGTAGACCACCCTATATTTATTCTCAGGTGATTCATGATTAATAGCATGTACAATGAATGAGGAACTTGCATTCATTCTCTCACAAACCCCTCTGTGAATAATAATGAACAACTTCATTATCATTATCGGAGAGAAAACATTATATTACATTACTTGGAAGTACTAGACGATGAAAAACAGCTAATCAATTTAATATGGCGTGCAGGAGAATTCTTTTCTAGTTGCCATACTTCTATACATAGTAATGACTCATAAGAGTTACTATGAGTAGTTCGGTTGACTTTTCTCGAAGGGAAAGTCAACTCAAGGTGCCTTTTGTTCAGCGCCCCAGGTAACTCCTATACTTTATTCTTCAAGAAATGTAAAAACATTCATTTTATTTTGTACTGTGTTGCAGATGGTACCTCAAATCATTACATCGAACAAATCAATATATTCATGAACACGCGATTCTGTGGTTGTATACTGAACTGTAGAAATTTTAATTCTACTACACTCTAGTACGAATTGTATTAATTCTTTTTAAGTTCGCAATTTCAACCACTCTTTAGACGATTTGGACGCTTTCTTCAGCTAGCTTTCGATGTAATTTGTTCTCGGTTTTATTTTTTCGAATATGAGACTCGCGTTGTCGGAAATGCCGAAAACCAGTCGGCTGCAGTCGCCAGTCCAATTAAAACACTTGACATTAATTCTCAATGAGATCGGCAGCCACGGTAGGTTTTTTTTTGCATGATATAAAAATAATTGCGTATCCATAGTCGAATCATTTCTTGAAATTCATTTAATACTTATTCGCGATGTGCTTTATTTCTCTCTAAATACTACGATATTCGTAGATTTAGAAATTTAGCTTCAAATGCCGATGTTTTCACTTTTTGTAACTCCCGAGTGAGTTTAAGATTAACAATGTGTTTGGGAAGGACAAATACTAAATTCCAAATGTCAAATGTTTGTTACCCTTGCCGGGAATCGAACCTGGATCTCCTGATTGCCAATATGCTCGATATTTATAGTTTACAACGCTGTTTATATCATTTTGCTACATTTTCCTGATCTAGTTTTCATTTAATTACTAATTCTGGGAATACCGGACTTACATGGATCAGAAAACCGGTAACGTGATCCAAAGTTTTGAGGGCGTTTCAAATTCGTAATTGTACATAATATGGAAAAAATTATCGGTACTTGACACAATCATTCTGATACAATCGTGAAGAAAACCCTTCCTCAAGTTACCAGTAAACACCGGTTTCCTGGAGAAGGAAAAGAAACTTAGGGAATTATCCTAATTCGTCAGAGTTTGGTTTGACTTTGAGGGTGACCCTTTGTTGAGCATTGTACTTGGGTCTTGCCCAATAAAAGGAGCATTCTTTTTTTGTTGTCAAATAGAAATCAGCTGAGTTGAAAAAAGAAAGAAAGAAAGATTACGCTCAGCTCAGCATGGAAGTGGTCTTGTTTGGCTCCTTTGTCCGAGAACCACTTTGGAGTCCCAAAAAAAACTCCGGGTAATAATAATGTAATTTGAGTTGAAGGTTGAAAATTTCAGTTGAGATGCTTCATCTCTTGTCGTCTTTAGCAACGCTCTTTGGTTCTCACTCTGCTTCTCCAATTAAAGCGAAGGTCAAAGCCGAAAACCGGGCTCATGTCACTTCACAACATATAGCATAACACTCCATATGTTTCCAATTGTCATCTTATCTACATAACCATGGGAAAATCTCGAGGTCAGAATGAAAGAAGAGAACCGGTTTGCGTAATGTTCAAATTCCATGAAAAGACAAATGAGGAAAGTACAAAAATGTGAATATAGAATCCTTGTTAGCTGGCAAACCGGCTACGTATTCATTCATTTCATTCTTTCCAGCATTTAAAAAAATTGTTTGCAATTTTTTTTACATTTTAAGTACTTATGTACTGGCCAATGATTAAATTGTGGATTGATACATAAACATTTTGGGCCGCCTGATTAAATTATACATTTAGCAGCGCATCTTGCTCAGTGATAAATTATTGAATCTGGACTATAACATTTGAGACAGTTGACAAAATAAATGCAGAAAAATTCGAATATTTAGAAATGTTTGTCCAAGCGAAGACATGACTTTCTTTATGAAATTTTCTAAACCCAATTCGATGGGAATTATAATACAAAATATTTGATATTCGATTATGTGTTTATACATTTTCAGAATTACTTTTTATCACATAATGGTAAAATGTATCACGAAATGAGTCACTGTCGACAGTCCAATGGAGATTACAATGATTCAGTGACAATTCTGTCCCAATTTAAATTTTCGTCATTGTACCTTGTGCATTTGACTTCAAATAAACCTAACGCTACGAGTACAAAATAATCTATATCAATCTCGGGCGCACAGATTGCCTTTCTCAATAAAGCTTAATGTGCAAACTACAACTAATTCTCCTCCTGTGTACTCATCATAACTCATAAATAAATTGCTTCGAAACCCAGTTACGAGTGGAACGTTACAGAAGATATTTCGACTTGTGTGAACAACAAATTATTATCTTACTCTAAATTCGGGTCTTTGGTCTTTTCTCATTCAGGAGTTCAGCACATGAGCATACGTGAGAACTCGTCTTCAATGCATACAATATTTCTTGGCACTCATTACGTACAGGGTGACAAATAAAAATTCGTACAATTTGGGTGTCACTTTGTTCAGAAAAAATAGAAACCAAATTCAAAAATCCGTGAACGATAAGACTGCATGTTAGAATTTTGTTACTCGCGAGTATAATTGCCACCCTGCATGATACAAACTTCGACTGAATACTTTAGTAATTTCAGTTCACTGGGCAAAGCGTGCGAACCGGTAAATTAATGGCTTCAAAAACTATGCAGGTCCTTCGTAAATAAATTCTACAGTGTATGCTTCAAAATATTTATTTTTAAAGTCCAAGCAGCTTGCACTGCAGAATTCGCCCACCGAATTCATCTATTAGCATTAACTTGCCAACAATAACGAAGACGATTCTTGCACGAGTGATCATAAAGAAATCAGTGAACTTTTTGAGTGTAAACTACACTTTGGACCGTGGATTTCACGTACTACGGAGATTTTGCAGCCGAAATTAAGCAAATAAACTTGTGTTTAAGCGTAACATTGTTTCACCGTGAACCCAATAAGAAAACGCGCAGCTCGATAGAATTACATTGTATAAACACGTACCCTACAGCTAAATATAGTTACTGAAACAATTCAAGTAATCAGCAATGAATGTGAGATTGATGCATAATGCACAGCATAAAAAATGACATCCTGCAAAATAAAAATGTAAGTATTGTTACGAGTAGTGCAGGACTAAATATTTTCGAATACATGCATGCATTCGAAGGCAAGACAATGCTTCATTTACTCGAACTCATTTATTCGGACCTCACAAGTCATTTTGTTTCACTGATAAATAATGTCAGGCATGATTCAATTCTAAAATTAACTGTATATGATTATAATTGTAATTGAGATCCAGGAAGCAAAGGAATTGCAGAGGAGTTTCAGCTACTCTAGTAAAAAAAATCATGATACGATATACCAGTTACAAGTCAGAAAAAAAAGTGACTCTTTCCCTCTGCCACTGGCGCCAACTAACTGAAACTTATCACTATATCCGCAAATATTTATGTGTGTCTGTAGTCTGCAGTTTGTAAGGATTCTCGATTAAGAGAATGAAGGAATCTAACCCGCCGCGGTTGAATTGAATATATAATCGTATTCGCAATGTCGAGTGTTCCTGATGGAAGGAGAATTTTATATGTTTAAAATTGGAACGACCTTAGATACATTTTAGCAAGAAGTTTCAACCGTTTGTTTTAAGTAAGGAGAGTCGGTAACTAGTAAACAACCGGAAATAGCATTTTTTTCTTGCCTGGCTCTCTTTACTACCCGTCCACCCTCTTTGCATTTTAGTTTGAGAAAGGGCCATGCAAATATATGGGACACTTCTCCTTCAGCTCCAGTTGTGGATAAACAAGTCTATTTTGAAATCTAAACAAATGTGATATAAATGTGAAGGGAAATTTGCAAAGAAAAGGACGCTGTCTGAATTGCGACACAAGGAACCAGTAAGTTCAGGACCGAGAGATTTCAACATTCATATCATCAGTTGGCGCAGGGGCTCGAAGTTCAAGACCGATCGCCGAAAATTTGTCAGTTTCAGCAGAATATTTCTTACCAGTCTTTTCCTCACCCTATTTCTTACAAGCGATTAATCATTGGACTGAAGGCCCTTCTATTTAGATAAGCACAGAATACCCGAAATTCTATCTTTCACTGGGTTGAGATTTTGGTCCACATCTTTAAAGATCTTGGCGAATACATATTTGGCTATATTATCGCTATTTTGAACTCCGCCTTGCCAAGGACTCTCCAAAAAAGGATGATATCAGCTAGATCTCAAGGATGTCTAGCCTCTTATTTCAAGTAATTGAATCCAATACTTACAAAATAGAGAAACTTTGAAATGTCAGCCGGTCTCTATTTTGTTTTCCTGCTAAGTGGCCTTTGGCTCATTTTCGTATGTCGAAAAAACTAGAATTCCCTGGTAGTTGCCTTCGATGTGTTATTTTTCTTTTCCTTTGCCTTGGATCTATTTCCTCCGGATCTGGCAAAGCAGTTATATCCTATGGGATCTACTAAACTCTACTGTACACCGCACCGGTCGGAAAAACGACAATCTATTTGCTACATTGTAAATTCCGCTTGGTAATCAAACATTAAGCAGTTATTTTTAAAACCCTAGGCGAATTCAGTAACAGAAGTGCCGACTCATAACTCTTTACAGTGTATCATTTATCTTTTTTGTGAATTCATTTTTATGTATTCTCACATTCTATACGATTTGCTTTCCCACAGTGAAAACTTATTGCTGCTAGTAAAATTTGTATCACGACCAAGCCAGCCCCCTTCCTCGTCTTCAATATCAAGAATCAATAAAATTATTTCCTAACAAGATAAAATATTTTATTACAATTTTTCGTGGTTTGACTTTTGTTGTTCATTGTCAATTTTATTTTATTTTATCCTGCCTACATTGTCGTCCGGTCCACGACCCGGAAAAAAAAATGTAATGTGGGCTCTCAGAGGGTCCAGCCGTCAGATATGATTATTTTTCTTCCCGGCTTGCCGAGTCATTCAGGAAATGGGTTGTCAATTTCAAGCTTTAACCTCTCCCACTTATTTTACTTTTTTGGAAGTTCAGTTTTGGTCATATTCTGAATGACTCAACAAAGGAGGGCAGAAGATATATATGACTGGATTGGGTTTTGCCGAAAACTGTCATACGATCATAAATAAATTCGAACATTTATCCTTCCATGCATTACTTCAATCAAAAATTACTCCTTCCGTTCTTAAGATGTCTGATGCCTTGCAATAGTGTAGTCATGGCCATGTGCAGTTTGGAGCTATTTACTTCCAACTTCTACTTCCACCAGCACTGTACAGCATACTGCAGCACATATAATTTATTACTTCATGTGTCGTATTTTTAAGAGTAGTCTTGGCTAACATAGTGCAGTTACACACCCGTCCTCTATTTAACAAGGGAGGTTCCAAGATTGTTAAAGTATATACTCATACTCATACTCTACTCGGAATATTTGTGGGTTTAGACTTTGATAGTAGGAGTAGATGTAGTTATTCCGAAACGGTGGCAATCAACAAATATTCATATATCTAGAAGGCCAGGCAGGTTTTAAATTATGAAACTGGCTAATTTCTCCTTTGGCAGTCAAGTTTGGAAGAAATGTCTATATTTTCTTCTGGGATAACCGAATTTTAATTCGTTCATCATCAGGCGAGCCATGGTGGACATAAATTCTGACAACACACAAGTATGTACCTCGACGCCTCACGAATCTCCCTTGTAAGAAGAAAATTTGTTTTCACCGCACGGTGAACACAGGAAAAACCGAACATCTGACTGTCGGTATTTCAGGAAGAATGCACGGTGGGTCTGGTCCTATCCAATTTACAAAATCGCATGAGCAAAAGCATTTACGGATGCAATAACAGATGCTCGGGTGAATCGGATTCCCGTCCTGAAAAATGGGTTTTCTTTAATAGTCAGCTGATGGAAAAGTACTGATCGGTCCAACGATCCGTAGCTCAGAAACTTATGAACTAAACAGAACTAAAATATAAAAGGATGAGGTTCGGGAAATGTAGAACGTAACAACGGAAAACTACATATGCTGTTCTGAACAATATAAGCATTTTGTTCTGTAACATTCAGGTCATTTGAATAGTGTCAATTTTAAAATTCATAATAAAAAGTTGAGGAGTCAGGAAGAGATAGAACAATCGACTAATAGAAAACTGGTTCGAATTGAATTATACTGAGTTGACTTAAATTAATTTGTAATCTTAAAAGTAGGTAAATTATTGGTTGAAGACTTTTCTGTCGTACACAAGATAGTGTGAAGACTGACCTTCGACACAGCTATTTTCTTGGCTTTGTCGAAGGCCAAGTCATACTAGACATTGATAAATTCGTATGATGCAGCCAGAAGTTACTACTTTATTCTTGTAGTTGTCAATTTATTCATAGTCAAGGTTTTAAATGTAATTTTACAATTCCCACGTCCCCGTAATATTATATTCAGAATAATATGAGTTAAGTGGGTTCGTTAAATTTCACTCCAGATTTTTGAAGCCGGGCCTTGATCGATTTCCTATGCCTGTTGATCACATCTTCTTTTACATCTAAAATTGAATTCTTCCTTTTTTCTTCGTCTCTTTCTCCACCTCGACCTCCAGGGCTCAGAATAACTTTCACCGTTTTCTCTTTTCTGTAATAAATGACAAAAATACAACATAATATTACAAGTTCCGCAGTTTTGTGATTCTAAACCATGCACTGTCAATTCCAAATTGGTTCGATATCGAACAAACGATTCGGTAGAAAAGTGTGTGTTGACTGCAAAACAAAACCTATTAATCAATTCAGAATCAACTGCGGTGACCAGTTGTTGACGGACGGTGGACGACGACATCAGTATTTAACGCAATCTGGGAAATATTTTTCAGAACTTCAATGAGTACTGGTTTTACTTTTGCAAATTTTATACATTGTGCGCACTTCGTTACTTCAAAATTTCAGCAGAATCCCACAAATAGTAAGTAAGGCAAACCCCAAGAGGTTGAGCCATGTCCGTTACGTAGCTACGACAAAGATTTCACGTTTTAATATTACACCTGTCAGTCGAAAAAAGATTAATGAAAAAATCTTTAAAAACAATAACAACCACACCAATAAATCCATCCTAAGTTTAAATCCCGGCCCGAAACCTGAATCCTTGAACATAAAAAAATGAAGAAAACCCGTTGAGGATAAGGCTCGGATCAGATAAGATAATGGCTTATCTGATCTGATATCTTATCTGATCTGACACATGTCAGATCAGATATTATCTTATCTGATCTGATTGTTTTATATCAGATCAGATATCTGATATCTGATCAGAAGTTTCGGATCGGATATCTGAGAA
>JAQGCA010000465.1:0-27951 GCA_034698945.1 Protaphorura quadriocellata
TCCGGATTCGCGAATCCCGAAACCGGCAAAAGTCGGATTCGGATTCGGATTCGGATTCGAGATTCGAATCCGGATTCGAATCCGGATTCGGATTCGTGAAGAGCACTATGTAGGACCTACTCTATGTAAAATGAAGATGATGTCTTTCAGTCTAATTTCTAGTTTCTCGAATTTCCAATTCATTAAGATCAGAGCAATAAACTTGATATTCAGTCATCAAAGTGTAATTATTCTTGTTGTATCAGATTCGGTCATATTAAAATGCTTTAGAATGCTCAGTCAGTCGGAGACTTAATTTGTCTACGACTTCGACATACTTGCCTTCTCTCGCCTTGTTTGTGACTCATTGGCATAAATCCATATCTAATTTTACCTCTACTGTCTCTGTTTGTCGTTCGACTTCAATTCATTCTTGTTCCAAAGTGTTAAGTTCAGAAAAACGAGTTCACATGCTAGAGCCTATACTTCAACATCAACGTACAATTACCAACCAAGGTGTACAACTTCAGTCAAATCCAAATGAGTATGTTCGCAAATGTTATTTTTCATGTCTTTCAAGTATCATTTTGACTCATTCAATCCATGTTCATCCCTTGACTAGAGGCAATACAACTTTCTATTTCCCTTCTCGCAAGTATCTATCATCTCCAGAAGTAAGTTTAATTCATTGAGTACGTTCTTACTGTACCTTACGTTCCCTACGTATACCGTGTAACGCTACATAATTTTTCACACTCACCCCTTCTTGTTAAACGAGTAATACTTTATACGGTGTATTGCAGTTTTTATGCATTATTAAACAATGGCTAGTGAAAAACTTAGTTTCCAAGTCATATGCTTGTAATTAGTTTAATAATAGGAAATGAAGTACATTCTTAGCTTCGTGGTTTCTAATGTTGAGCAAATTACACAAAATATGACTTTCCCCAGTGCAGGAATTTAACTGTTCGAACTACCTTAGAATTCGATTTGCGTTGTAAAACTAGCAACAGGTTCCAGTGTTACGGGTCAGATAATTTTATTAATAAAAACTACCTCGCTCCAATTTAATTTTTGTTTTATTCGCATTTTTCTCGCTATTTGGTTCTGCCTAATCAATCCACATTTCTACTCCAACCCATATCTTTTCATGTCATCTTTCTATTTCCTATACCTCGACACCTCTAGTTGAACCACACCCTTACCTGACATTACCTTGACGGTAAAAACATGTAGTGCATATCCCTGTTTAGCTCTCCTTCACACATTTTATTTTCTTTCCTCTGCGGAACATTATTTTTATGACCATTATTACTATTAGCGAGCCCCTGTATTGGACTTTTGATAACTAGAATGTTCACGTCGGGACAACTAAGAGATAATTCACTACATTTCCAATACAAAAATAACAATTTGAAGGACGCCAACTCTCGTTTTGTCGTCCGTGGTCCAACCGTACAACCACTCCTTTATGAAATACAAAATATAACCAATGCAATCCGGAACAACTCTCAGCTCTCATGATTAAGAATTCAGGAGCTTGTTGAATTGGTCTGTATCAGCAAATCTTACCACAATGTCTATTAATTCTAAAGTGTATTGTAATATTGTATCATACGCTATCACGTCTAGAGTGAATAACATATTAACGACTCAAACAAAAAATGCAAATACGATAAGATGAGATTATATGACCTTCAATAATATTATGTGCAGTTACTAACAAATCAAAGGCATGCAATTAATATCCTACTTTCCAGTTAACAATTAAGAGCACGGAACACAAATGACGAGAACCAACTTCCAATGAACCAACAGTTTAAACGATCACATGACATGAATGATTTCGATTCCAAGGATTCAGAAGTCAACTCTAAATATTGTTCAAATGCCGTAGAAATGAACCTGTGCTATTCAAAGCATATTTTAACGCTGTCTCACGTGAATAAATGCAAAACATCACACAATACAACATTTATTGGTCTTAAAAGAAGGATTCCAATTTGTTAACTCTCATGTCAAGAAACTTACAGATAGGATGATAGGAACCGATTTTTTTAATCACAAGCGAAGCAACTTCATTCGTTCGTATATCTGTAAGAGTGGACTGGAGGTAATGATGCAAGGTTGTAATTGTAATAAATTAAACAAACCTCAGGTTATAAAAGTTTGAGAGTTAATCACAGTCACAATAAGCTAAAGCCGTCTCTGTGTTGTCTTCCTACTGTTTCAAGTGAAATGTAGCTTGTAAATGACTAGAGCAGCAAATAATACACATTATTGGGTTTCAGTCGAGCTGGAAGATTCTTCGGTACGTAGAACCTCAACCTCGCAAAAAAGTGAGTTTGATTTTTATATTTTTCTCATCCATTATTGTAGTCACGAAATACAGAGGGTAACTGATTGTAATTAATGTAATTCTGTTTCGTCAAGATCTCGCTGAACTTTACAAAATTTTAGCCGCTGTGACAGACAAAGAACTAAATTAAATCCAGTAATCGCTGGTTAGCTTCCAGCTCCCACGAATTCTACGTTGTCTTCAGTATTCAATGGCAAAACGATGGTTAGTCGAAAAAAAATGTTGTGCCTTGTGTAAAGACCTTATTAGATTAGTCATCTATAGTTCCCACTTAATTATTCATCATTCCCAAGAATGTGTACTGCATTTTTCCATTAAAACCTTAAACGTATATGAATGAAAATCACCATCAAAGTTCTACTGTACACTGTTGTCAACATTCGGATCAACACGCGTGGGTTATGATAACGTTAAATCGAGTCAAAAGAATGCCAATGACTTAATGCCCCCAAATCTTTGAAAATCTGTTCCAGCAACCATTTCAAAAAGGAAGTTCACTTGAGATTGGATTATCTGATGCATATATTGACGTCTTGCTACATAGTTAGGTATTCTCATTGTACATAATATCACTTTTACTCCTTAACCTGAGGCAAATGAACTGTAAAAACTTGACTCAACTCCAGAGAACTGTATAATATGAAGTTTGTATAGAATTCGATTTTCACGACTCAAAGGTATAACAAGAACCGGAAAATTTTTGTCAAACATATTGCATACTAATCAGGGTTTCGTCCTAAGTTTCTTCACAAAACACAGTGTGATGTGTCTACCAAGCAAAAATCCAACCCATTCCGCGAACCAAGTTGAAGTTGGATCGTATCGGTGCAGAGTGAAATAAGTTGCATGCATCTGAGGAAGTATTTCTCAACCTGGTTCAACATTCTGACCCTAAATACATTGAACTGTCTTCTGTGATTACATTTAAAAACAACCACACATACCGGTGATAAACGGTGTGCGTGTCTGAAATCCTTGACGGGTAAAGAAGGTACAAACTTCCGTATTTTAACAATACTAGCATTGGCTTTAAAACTGCTACCAGTAAGGGACTATAAATAAATTATGCGTTGACAACACATATAAATGAGACATGGCTTTGCCAGGATACTGCCGGAGCAGAAGTAAACGATAAATGGAAATGAAAAAAGGTCAATCAAAATAAGCTAGTCCGGTCGGAATCTGCTTCTAAAATTATAGTATTAATTTTGCTCTGGCTTTGAAATACGAATAGGGACTCCAAAAGTTGTTAACAATTCGGAAATGACATAGTCGCAGCCCTTTTGTTATTTCCGGTTAATAAGGTTCGGTTTTCATCATTTAGTTCGAAATGACAGTCAACGAGGAAAATATAATTGTTTATTTAACGACAATAACTGCCATTTCTCATTAATGGTAGACCTAAGATTCAGTACACAGTTACAAAACATGTTTTCAAAAAATCAATAGTTTAAACAGTCTTCCAGAACATAAAACAGGCAGTATACATTTTAAGGCCATGTAATATTCATTTGATACGTGATAGTCGATTGAAGCATATTGAAACTGTTCACTAGTCTGTTTCCCCAGACATTTTGAGCCTTGTCAGTGCCTATTTGATTACGCATAGAAAGTTCAAATGTCCTCCAAATACTCATGTCTTTTCTTTATATCAACCTTTATTTACCTCTTGCTAAACAAATAACCAGGATAAGTAAGTTTCACAAAAGTAAGAGTAAGCCAGACCGGAGTACCTAGTAGTAGGTAACAATTAGCAGAAAAAAGGAGCGAAGAAACAATGAAGACAGAGTACCGTAAAGCACTTCCTGATCCTTCAAATAGCTCTCATTTTGCGAAGTTAACACAAATGAAATAATATAGCTGCCTGACCAAATTATCTTAAACGTCTCCTGATTCAAATAACGAGCTCATATTCAAATAATTTTTGCAGCTGATGGCTATGCAGTAGTGGTCTAGTAAAGTTTATAAAAGTAGGGTAAAACTTAAATTGAACAGCTATAAGCTTTCAAGGGCGACAAGGCTCTTGCACTTCGTCGTCCTAAAACCTTGGCTGTGAGTGGTAAAGCATATAATTTCAAAAAAAGAGAAGTTTATTGTTAGAAATAATGACTAATATTTTTATGAGATTGATGTTACACAGCAAAATCTACACATGTACGTAAACGTAATATCGCGGACCTGAATCTATTTTCATTGTCAATAGCAGAAAAACCAGGCAACTATTCAATCAGACAACGTCATTTACAATGTCCTCGTTTCCTATTTATACTAAAGCTTACAACTATTCTATTTTAACGAATCCAATTTTTTCCTGTAATTGTTTTCATATACATTGCGCAGAGCTCCAAAAAACGCAATCCAGCTCGAGGAAATTGTTAGTGTTCAAATCTAAATCCAGGCATACAGCTAGAAGTTACGAAAATCCAATCCTTAACTCATCAACTTCCCATAATCAATTCATTATTTTTCAAAGTCATTTCGCCAGCAGGGGTTCGAAATGTTCGGTGACCGGGTGACTTAGTCACTCGGAGGATTGCGATTCGCCATCTTGTTTTTCGGAGGATATGACTTTTATGACCTTTTCTTTTTTTTGGTCATCAAAATTTTTGCAGACCGTTTTCGTCATTTTGCGGCAGGGATTGTTGTTTGGGAATCAGAAATTTTGTGGTGGGGGGCGATTCTTTTTTTGGTCATCAAATATTTTTGGATCCGCCATTTTGTTTCTCGGTGGTTCAGAACATTTCGACCCCCTGTTCGCCAGAAGACAGAAATGTTAGAGACGGGGAAGTAACTTTTGATTGCCTATTCTAATTGTTGGGAAAGGTCAAGAAAACACATAACGTCCGTCGCAAAAATAAGGACCGCCCATTTGTTGACTCTAATAGCGACGTAAAAGCTACGTACGGTATTCCGTATTCCCGAAAAAGAGTTTAATTGTTTCTCCGTCATTTGGATACGAGAATTTATGTTACAGTCACGATAGAATTTCTATTTTCGACATTCACACTTTAGCAGACAGAAATAAAATGTATATCGTGTCCGTGTGAGTGTATAAGACGGTATATCGGAAGGTCCCAAGTTTTCTTCGTCGGATGCATTTGCATTGTCAACTGATCGACTAAAATAATATTTTCACCGATGCCTGCCTATTTTTGCTTGGAGTCTCAGCATGTCCGGGAAAAATAATGATGTAAAAGCTTGGCCAAACTTTACCAACGAAAGGGTAAGGGTAGCCGGATAATGTTGAGTAATAGGGTGCGACTGGTTGACGTGATTATTGAACTCTGGCCGGCCGGCCGAACCTGTCCTTGACGTTAAGGAAGACTCAAATGATTTGGAAAACAAGTCCTAAGTTCACTTGATTCACAATTCTGCTCCATTGGTTTCGGCTCTACATGCTGTACCAACTGTACAGACCCACAACAAATCTGTAAAATCACATGAAATCACGAACATACAATACAAGGAAGAGTTTTACAATTTCCAAACAAACAAGAAAGGCAAATAACTGTAAAAGTTCAATCTCCCGAAAACACACGAGAGAGTATCAAATGCAATACTCATTATACTTGCTCATGTTTGACCTGACCGAAATTAAAATATCGACAAAACCAAACAATTTGGCAGTTTCTGTACTAGTCTGGTCTGGTTCCATTGATTGAGATCAAAAAGCAGATTCCGTTTGACTTCTGACTTCACATATTAACTTGTCAATTTGGTTATTTCTACTTCGAACCATTGCGACAAGACAAGGTCAAGGAGTTGCAATACAGATTACCTTTCCAGTTTTGCCCAGATTGCAAATTCTGCGCTCGATCCTGATTGTTAAATTACATTTTACAATGTTGTTACAAGCGAAGAAATGCGTGTTTCATTCCGAAAACTTTATCACACAGAAGCCCCATTATCGATGCAAAGGGGTATTTTCCTGATTTCTACTCTATTTTCATTATTTTAATTGGCATAATACACATCCTTGCTTACATAAACTGACAAGGAAACTACGTTAACCGAAGGTCGCGCAAGGATTAGTTTTCGGAGACGAAGAAATAATAAGTAAATCCCTCACACAACCTATCTGGAATCTACGATCTACTTACAAGCAGTCTAGCGACGGCTTGCAATCCTGCTCCTGCTCCTAACAGCTTATTTAATTTTAACTTTAATGGCTGTACAGCTTTGAAGCGTCAAATAGATACACCACACAAAGCTTAAAAAGTAGCTTTATTTCTAACGTGCTTTAGGTTTGAGCTGAAGAAGAAGCTCAGAACCATAAGGCGGAGTAAATGTTATCAATGAATTCCTATAGTATAGTTGTATACCTATGTATGTATTATATTATAAATTGTGCCGAAGTCCTTCATTTAAGGGACAATATAGGGACTATGAACAATATATTGTTCCTAGTCGTCCACTAAAATTAAAATCACCAATTTACGAAGTTACGAACCAAATAATGCATGTCATTCACGCATTGCTTTATTGACTGACTGGTACAAACCGAAATTATATATATTTACCGTGTCAACCAGACCTAAAATATTTCAAATGCTTATACCGTCTTCAAGAAGTAAAGGATGAGTGTTAGTCATGGAAATATAACTGTAGTTTGCCCTAAATCATTGTCATAGCCAAACAGAGAAAAAAAAACTATAAAATCCCTATCTGGCTGACTGAGTAGCTACGTACGTGCGCGTCTGCAACCTCATCATTTCCCTTCAGTTAGTTTGGAATGTTTGGATACACATCCCCATCCAATGCAAAAATGAAATACAATACAACGATGAATGAATCTTAAAAGCCCAAACCAAAAACACATTGGTGGTGAGTGGCAACAACAATGCTGTTGAACTAAACTGCCGATAAGTCCCAATTCCCAAACCCGTGCCGTGTCGTTAGTGTCTTCTGCTTCTTCAACCTCCTGTGTTTTAGAGCACCAATGAGGTAGGGCACAATATTATAACGTCTGACCTAAACTTACCAATCCCATCCTACCTGCATTTAACTCTCAGTTCATATCACAAAATATTTATACGTGATTCACTCGAGATAATAATATAACTAACCGCGTCTTATTTGCGCTAAATCTCGACATCTAGACCACAGGTGAAGTCTCCACATGTTATGTACAAAAACTACCTGGCTTGCTTGTAACCTCTTGCCTCTTTTCATATCACTTGACTTTGAAGCAGACATCATTAAATATTTTCCCAAAGCTTAGTTTTCAATTAGTAAAGACGTACTTTCTCTAAGTCTGAGCACAACTTGAACAAAATAAATCCCAATGGACTAATTTTCTGATCGTAATTTTAATTGCTCTGATAAGAATTATTCGGTTTCTCTTCCGGCACACCTACACTTACTACAACTAAGTTTTCAATCCCAATTTTAAAATCATATTCCGGGTGTCCGTGACATACAATTTTGCATTGCCAACAACATGCAACAGTTGTGTGTACAGACCTGCCCATCAGGAATCGTGAAAAAAAAATATTACGTGGCACTAAACGCTACAACTTTATATTAACTCCATCCGAAATAATGTTACCCAATCGTCATGAAAGCAAGAAATAGGATTCGAAGGCTGGCTAATTTTCATAAGTAATTCAAGTTTAAGTTTTGGAAAAAAAAATATGCAAATGCCATTGGGATTAGTCAGGATCATTAGAACCGTGACAATTTTTTAGTTCATTAAAAACCTGATTGTCATCCACCACCCACCTTGAGGATTTTCCGTTTTTCCAATTTCCCCTAATTTATTTTAAAGTAGTCAGTAAAAGTATCATCGACAAAACGAAGGTGCGGCTTTCTTCGACAATCTAGTCCATGGTTACTCAACTTGTATTACTTGTATGTATGTGTAATTTTTGGTCTGTCGGTCAGGTCCTGTGCTTGGTAGGCTTGGTTGGATAGCTGTTGTGTGCAATGCATGCAAATCATCCAGGATTTGCAATTTAATTTGACTTGAGCCAACTTATTAAATTGCAGCTCAAGTAACCAGCAAAGCGACCGAGCCAACCACATACAGAAAAAATCCAGCCTGAGACTTTCACATCACGAAGAGTCTTTGTGGTTTGTTGCACTCTCTCAAAATATTTCAACGAGTGAATTATTGTAAAAGCTATGCCATTGCATATGCAGAGTGCATCACATATTTACCAGTAGCCAGTCATTAGCAATCAAACATAAAATTCATAATCTTAATAGGATGAAATGTTCAGCACGTATGTACGTAATACGGTTATAGGGAATGAATAATAATTATAACCACTTGTACCGTTATTCAGTCAGTGTTGCTAACAAGTGTCAAATACTAGAGGAACAGTGAAACCCCAAAATAGTCAATTTTTGCGTTGTCCATTGAACATTAAAAATTATTATGATTCAAAATGGATGAACTCAATCATTGCCTTCATTGCCGAGCAATCCATCAGCGCAAGAACAACCCTCCCTTTAGCTGGGGTCAGAATCAGAACAAAATAATTGTACAAAGTAATGGATTTCACAAAGTCCGGTATATTATTATACCGGGTCGGCAGCTTGAAAACTTCCTCACTACTCCCTTGCCAATGTAATTAGACTATCTGTTCCGGGAATGCATTCGTATATGGTATGGTGATAGTCATTCAGAAAACATTAGATGCAGCTACTTCCTGATCTAGTATGGTATGAAATCCTCTTAACTAAAATCAAACATATAAGAATAAAAATATTAATTATTTGTCTCGTGGAGGAATAAAGATTCAAATTCGAATCAATCCCCTAGTTTGGCTCAAACACTCGATTATTTCCAAATTCGGCCTCTCTAGTGAAACCCCGTCTCCGAATTACAAGAATCTACCTACACAGTATATTCCTTTAAAAAAAAATGGAAACAGCTCACAACAGCAGAGGCTTAAGATAAATGTCTCGGGAGCGGAGTAATCGTATCCCTTGCCTTCCATTATGAACCTTACATGTCATTGTTTCCTACTTTCTCAATTAATCTCTAATGTTCACACTTGAGCTCCATCCGCTAGCTGCGTTTGTTTCCTTCCTCGATGCCGCATTCATGTAACGTAATGTAATGTAGGTTGACTTGACATAATGTATGTGGTTGTTTCGCACAATACGACATTCCATCATAACTACTTTTATACCCAACCTACCAACGAACCAAGGAAATCAAATCAAATCAAATCAAATGAACTCAAAATGACTTTATATCCAGAGTCTTTTTACTTCACTTACTTGACGAAAACGAAAACCTGCTGAAAAAAGTAGACCAGCATAGTCCGTGTATTGTTACTTAATGTATAGACGAACCTTATATTGAGACTAAGTCTACATTGAGACATTCGTTCTTTACGGGGAACTTTTGAAACGGATCAGGTGTATTTGACCTATCGTTCGGTCTTAAGATAAAAAAAAAGTCAAATTATTTCGAAGTTCAGTTGGATAGAGGATAGATTATATGCTTTATTCAATTGTGAAACCGCTTTCACCGAAGTGTTTTTTAAGCCACGGGAAGTCTAAAGACTACTACGACACAAACAAAATAATCATAACATCGATTAATTTATAAAACGGTAGTTTTACACATTTTGAAAAAACAATACCGAATCGTAAGCCGACAGAATTTTGGACAATAATTACAGTACTAAGTTTCAAATACATCTGAACGTCAGTATCCATAAGCCAAGCGCACATACTTTCATGAAATTGATCGAGTGACTGGTTTGCGCCTCTACAATTGACTGGAAGAAAATTCTACTGGAGAGGAGATTAACTGCAGAAGCTCAGCACTCGGTTCAGATTATGTATTCGATACAAAAGAATTTCACAGGAGAAACTGCTTATTCGTTGATGAATATTTAGACAATTTGAACTTAGGGACAAATTTTTCTAAGTGCGACTCCGTGAACCGTCAACCTGAGTTTAGTGCTATTGCTATTTTCCCAAGTCAGGCACGCTTGGTTATATTTTCTACTTTTCTGAGAAGAATTTGAACCTTACATCTGTAAAACTGAAATACTAACGCACTTTAACAAGTGTCAAGCTAGTCTAGATTAGATCATATTGTTGTTGGAGATTCGTAGTTCCATTTAACAGTGCAAATTAGAAGAATTTATCTAAATACAAAGTAAGGTTTCCAACCCAACACTATATTTGTTCTATTCCTTAAAGTATGCGCGAAATCTAAGCATACCTTGCTGCGTCCCGCTATAAAAATTAATAATTCACCATTCCTTTCATCATGCATACTTTTAGATCAGTCATTAATTTCCTTTTCAATGTACTGCTTGGTTGAAATACTTATTCTGTCTTTAGACTTGGAACCAGCAGAGAGCAGAACCGAGTTGTAAGCAATTCAAAAGCAAAGTCCTGCTTAGCCTTCTCTGTACTACAGAAACCTCCTGACACAAATTCAAAGGAATGGACTTCATTGTTGGCATGACACAGATTTCTCTATTCTTACAATGCTCTACCCTGCCAACCAAAATCTTAACTCAAGTCAGTCAGCACAGTGCCACTACCATCTGGTCTAATCTCAACTATCTAACTTACTTACATCACTGGCCATTACTTCGAATGAATTACATTGCGATTGCAGTGTGCAAAGTGGAATGCATTGTTACATTTCTACATTGACGAAAAACATTTTACTAATCAAAAACAATTCCATCGGCTGACTAATCCAATCCAATCTATGCGTTCATGAAGTAGTATACTTTACAGTATAAAAATGTAAACAAATACACAACAAACTGATGCGAGCTTACAATATCGCTTAGTTCAGAGCTAAATCTAATGGATCAGTGCAGTGGTATTTTCTCAATCTCAACATATTACTCAATTAAGCTATTATGAGTTGTGCGTGGATTAAATAACCATGTGATGTGACAGATCAGTTACCAAGATCAAAGATAAAACATACTTCTACTTCATACTTTGAACTCTGCTTTCATAATTTGGCATTAAAACTGGGACATTATTTCTTGTGACAACCTTGGGACACGGGACTCGTCCCTTGTTTGGAATTATCAAGAAACATTAGCGAATTCTCGGCGTATAGTAGCTAGCTTGTCATGATCTGAAATATTTCCATGGGATAAACCGTCATGATTTCTGACATTACCCCTCCCCCTTCAAACTTGACATCATTCATTGGACAATCCCTAGGTACTAACGTTCCGGTTAAAAAAAAAACAAAATACTTGAATAGAACACTTAATAGAGTAATCCCAGGTAATATCAAAACCACAAACAGGCCACAGGAGATGCATGAGTTCAAGCTTTAGAAAAATGCCAAATGAATGATAGTCTATGCGTTATGGCACGTTCATACCAGCTGAGTTGATTTCATCTGCTTACGTACGTTCGAATTTACGTAGTTAGCTAAAGTACTTGCGTATGAAGCCAGTTACTCTGATCTAAGTAGCTAAATGGTATTACTATTAATACTATCTCACGCTATCCTCAATCCTCATATATATTCGAGGTTTTATAAATATCATCTAGATTCTACATAGCATTTAGCAAAACCATACACTGACTGACAGAGGACAGCAAACTGCGCACTTTAATACAACGCGAGTCAATGTAGATGTCCCTATTCCACCCACCCCTTCATTTCATCGTTCCATACATATCTATTTCATGGGATCCCCCTTGGCCATTAAATGATGTAAGAGTCGCAAATTGAGTAATTAGAATAAAAATAACATTTCATTTCAAATGAACCAACCAGGTTTTGCTTCAACCCGTAGACCTATACTGCTAACGTCGGGAAGCTCAATAACTTCTAAAGGACAGAATAAAGTGCACACATAAGATTGATTGCACATAACACAAGTGCAAAGTGAAGGTCCATTGTCCAATATTCGATTCGACTGTTATCAGATACTTTTTTTCGTTTACATTAACTTTAACGTTAGAAATCTGCATCAGATCTAGTCGGTTCTGCGTGTTAGAAACCACTCTTTCTATTTGAAAGTCAGCAAGTCATTGATAAGCCTCCGATTCGAATTACTCTAATTGCTCGTTCTACAAGTGTCAACTAGGCGCACATTACATATGTTTTCCCATGCCATTTCTGTTATTCAATTCAAGAAGTATGCATTGGCTGCAGGCCGTCAGCAACAATCTGTCTATTCAAAGGCCCAAACTCAGCAGAGTTTTACTCAAAGATACACATATTCTACAAGTATACTCTTACGGCTAACAGCTTTGACCACCTCCATTGTCCTAGAAAAGTTGAAACTCTACAAAAGCCAGCAGCTGTGTTGGCTATCCAGAAGGAATTCAATGCCAAACTTTGAGAGCGGTCCCCGTCACCATCGACGCAAATAATAAATTCAACAAGTAAAGTAAAAGGTTATTTAGCCTTTTAAAGGACACCCCCTTCACTCTCAATATACAATAAAATTCCAAGGACCGACCGACCAGAAGAAACAATACAATGAAAGAAAAGGGATGTCTCTGTACTGGCTGTCGGAAAGTTGAATTGGGGTATGTGTACTTGTAGCAAAAATAAAAGTCAGGGTCACTTCATATACAGTGTTGAAACAAACGAAACGAGAGTCAATCGAGTCATCAAGTCTTTAGTTCTGTGCTATTTTTTGTAAGCTTATATATAAGGTGAGCGGGTGGAAGCCTTCAAGCCTTACCTTGTTACAAGGTATCGAATACTAATTAAGAGTCCATAGAACAAATCTTCCATTCCTACGTATAAAATATGTATGATAGTAAAAAACCAACAAACTCATTCGATCATCCGCCAGAACTTGTATTACGCTTACGCAAGACGTAACGACAATCACAATAGTCAGAGTGGGATTCCCCAAATACGTATATTATGATCCGCCGTATATAAACATACATCAAGGGGCGGAACTAACAAAAAAATACTAGAAAGTCATAGTTTAACGTTTCTTCTGTTTGCCCCCAGCCAGGCAACATCATTAGAAATTGAATTTGCAGTAGTAGTTGTGAGCACTACTGTCTTTTCATAGTGCACCAACTAAAGAATTGACCTCAAAATTTGGACGCACTCATCACTTTCCATACATAAAATAGACCTGCTGTATGAAAAATCACGAGTTGCATTTAATTGCTTAAAAGAATAACCAATACGCAACAAGGCAACTATGGTACATACCGTGCGTGCATATTGCAATGAACTGCTATGCAAGCGTGAAAGAAAGATCCCCTCGTCAATCTTTTGTTCCTCATTACGCCTTAATTGCTTTTCATTACAATTAAACTACACTCTAAACTCAATTAAAATCGGTATTACACAACAAAACGCAAGAGAATTAATAGTCTCAATCAACACAGGCGGGTGCAGTGGTGTCCCTATAGAGAGTAAGCTCGCTTTTTAGGTTTTAGGTACCCATAACCCGCGTTAAATACAGCGGTCAAACAAATCAATTAATATTAAAAAAAATAACGCTGTGCACATCCTCTCCGCTCTCGGTTATTCGTAATGGGAGAGTCTATACAGAAAACCAATTCTTTGCACTTCACAATTGAATGTAATGACACTTAAGACCTTCACCAAACGCTCGCGCTCCATAAAACTTTATGGAATATCAAATCAAACGAGTACTGTACCAGTCTAGAGTTCATACTTACAATTTACATAATAATGTTCCCGTTCCTGTTACGCAAAATTAATTACACCTGTCCGTGTCTAGTCGCATCCGAACCCAGGTGACCCCTCCAACCCAACAATGCAACACCTTTCCAAAAAAATTGCAACGTCAAACGCCGATGGTCAAATAGTACAACGCAGCGCTTGCATTATTGCACAGATAGCGCAACGTGCAACTCAATCAAATATATACATATAAATACAACAACCATGGATGGAGTGCAATTAAATTAAATTAAACTAACCAGCTTGATTTTACATAGACATAACTTAGTTGAGCAGTTGAGTTTTTAGATCTTATCTTATTTCTACTCCCTTCGTTCATCCCTTACCCTACCTACATACAATTCGAATACAAAGAAATGCAAAAGTGTTCAGTTTTAGCAAGTGAAAAAGTATACACAGAAAAAGTTACTTATAGGTAGGAATGATAAGGAACTGCGTCTCAACGCTTATATCTATCTATCCTGCAGCAAAGCAGCAGAGATGAAGGGCACGTAGGGGGCAAAAGGAATAGCTTCAGCAATTCGCAAAGGCAAAAGCTGCAAATCGCAAGAAAAAACTTCTTTAGTTTGCACATCTAATACAAGTTGTGACGGGGTGGTGGCAGTGGTGGTATGGTGTTGTGGTTGAAAAAGCGGTTTAAGAAGCAGAAGGCTTAGCGTGCAATGCAGCAAAGCTGGCTTTTAAAGTTACACACGTATAACATTAAGCGAGTTAAAGTAAGTAAAGTAAGGCTAGGCCAGAGGCATTTGGGAGTTCAGAATTGATGAATTCACAAGTCCCACAGCGTGGCAAAGACTGAAGGATTTCTCGTCGCTTTATATACTAACTTCAGAAATGAAAAAAAAGGACGTCAAACAAAAATTTCACCTCATCCAACCCTTTCTTCTCCCCTTACATATTGCCCTAACGGAAAGTTTCAAGTCAATCCTCAAAAACAACTAATCTAACCAACCTGGCTATCGTATCCTATCCTTTTGGTTAGCTTTAGCTATCAACCAATCCTGAATATGAACAACTTTGAAACGTCAGCTAGAACCAACTAACTAGATGCTAGCACTAACTTACATTAACAAAACTCTCATGTGCTAAAATATAATTCCGCCTAACCTCCTGGCTATACCTAACCTAACCAAAAAGCCAACAAAATGTCATTATACGCTATAGAAGCGTCCACAATAACTGACGGTGGGTAATGTGTACAATGTACATTTGACTGCTTTGAACTGACAATGTACCATTTTCTACTGTGGTTTTCCTCATAGCAAAAAGATCCTGTACAACCACAGTAATGGGAAACTAAGCCGAGCCGAGCTAACCAGACCAAACCAACCAGTGAAAAACAGCAACAACTAATCTTGGTGTCCTAAACTGCCTAACCCTTATCAGTTTCTACCCACTGCTTCTACTCGATGCTAATATTAATATCAAAAGCTAAAAATCAAAAATAAGCAGTACAGTCTAGCCATAAAAAATATGTTTATATGTAAAATTAGCTATGTAAGATGCAAAGGTAAGGTAGTCGTAGAACAAAATGATTTAATACCAAGTTCCTTGGCCAGATTTAACACTGGCAGTTCAATCAAATTCAAAACTCCAGTTCGAAAATTAAAGCAGTGAAACTATAAATGTCGGAGTTCATATTTGACAATGATACATACGCGCATACTCGTACACCTCGCAAAAATAAATTCTGGACATTGACAAATGACGTCAACCGAGGTCCAAGAAAAATGGGTAAAATCTGGCCCTACGCCTATTTCAAATCTGTATACTACTATAATCCCAAATTGCGTATTACTTAGTTTGATAGTGACTTAGTGGCTTAAAACAGTTGCCCCGTATCTCATAAATCAATGATCCTTAGAGGCACAACAGTGCAAACTAAATCAGGAATTTCTCTTTATGCATTTATTTCCCAGCTACGCCATTACTTATAATTGTAACGATACATGTGAGATTCTGTCCAGAAAATTTAAAAAAAAGGTCACAAATCTGATTGATTGGTCTACATCAGGTGAGGGACGGTTACGGTTCCATTTAAACGCCAGCCTCCTAATACTGGATTTAAATTTGAATCATCGTCTCATCTTTTCGTTTTCTCTTTATAAAACCTTATTGGCTTTGAAAGTTTTAAAAGGTACATGAATCTAACGCGTATCTATTTGGCATGTCCTGACGTCATTCTTAGTTAAGTTAGTGCTTAAGTTTCATCTCCACTTAAAGTAACTAGCTTCACAAGTCTATCATTTTACTCTGCTATCAGTGCTATCCAATCACCCGACTCTCCAGTGCACAGCAAGCGCAAACAATACTGAATTTTGCGCTGGCGTTCTTTATGCGAATTGCGACTACCCATCCGCCGGACTCATTTATTCTAACCACTTTCTCAGAACAAGATCATGTCGATTCATGGTATGTAGAGTACAATGATGTTGTAATCCTGGAGTTACCAAACTCAGAACCAACAATAACAATTATGTACACCACGTCTTCGTTCCAGGAACCCATCTGATTTCACCTTCCTTGCTGCTATAGATTTGTTCTAATTCTATCGACTATCCTTCCTTTTTTTTCAAATAATATATTTACCAGCAAAGTCCTCGTGTCTGGAAAATCTCCTGTATTGGCGTCTAATGTGACTGTGACAACTTGTGATTTGTGAAGTTCTTTGTGGGGTTCCAAAAAAGTATAAAAGAATACGAGGCAATAATATTTATTTTCCGTCGTCACAAACGCTTTAAAAATTGTTTAAGAATAAACAGCACTCAAAACATGATTCCCTGTCCCTAGATGTTTCCTACTACACATGACACAGATTAATATCATTGAATCTTCTTTAACCTTTACAGCAAGATAATCATAATCCAATCAAATTCTAAAACCTTCTTTTATAGTTTTGCTAATCAAAACTCTAAAAGATATTTTCCACCGTATCCTTAATTATAATTTGTAAGAAATATGAAATGTGGTACACAGAGGTTCTAAATAAACGTAAACCAAAACTATACTTTGATGGTAATTAGCCGGTCGGTATCATGCCCCTAATTATTTTTCTTCGTATTATGAGAAGGGTTTGCTAACGAGCATCTCAACCTTAATAAATGTCTAGTGCGTGACAAAGACAAACCCTCACAAAACAAAGAGATGTCCTATCTTTATCATGCGTTAATTGTAACCGTAACATTCTTGGAACTTCTTTGTCTCCAAAGTTAGAAAAGATCTCGAAACTGCTTGAAAATGAGCGAAAGTAAATAATTTAATAATGGCTTTCTTTTTAATTTTTAGAACTGACGAATACCTAAATAAACTATAGCATTTCAAGTACATGACATTTGGTCGAAGGAAGCTAGAAAGTATTGAAGTCATTGAAAACCCCAGAGAATACATAGATTGTTTGTACAGCTAATCCGCAAGAAGCCTGGTCGAAAATAGTACTGATACACAACATTGACGAAAAATAAAATGAAAAGTAATAGTAGTCACCTCCGGGGACTCGTGTAAAGGAAATTGTAATTCCGCTTCAGTCACTTAATATAACATACTACTTTACTTTTTACCCGTGTCAGTTCTTGGTCGAAGACGACATCGATATTCCTGTTTAACTGAGATTTCGGTTGATCGGTAGTTTTGACACATCATGTTATGTTGTGTAGGCTATGTTGTTGATGACTCAAAATTACATTCAATTCAAAAAACGGAAAAGACAATTGACACGAACTTAAAATATTCTCGTCAATTTCACCGGTATTCCTAGCTTTGACTTCGATGTAACATAAAATGAAATTGCACATCATGTCAGTGCAAATCCCTTCTACATTCAACTGTTAAATTGTGCCTTCCTGCCGTGTCACAAATACCACGTAAGGAACTTTCGGGGTATTGTTCGAGACATTTAGATTATTCTTCGCCACATTGATTTGTTGCAAAACATATTTTTCTTTTGTGAACCACTGTCATCGTGATCGATCCATCTCGACTCGGTTCTGTCCATCTTTAAACCTTATCATCACTACAAGGCAACAACAGGTTATTTATGTCAGTTCAAAACAACTCTGTTCAGAATCTCGAATGAAAAGGACAGAGCCTAAGAAATACGCACCTAAAAATAAATGTCACGAGCCACCCTATCTGACTCGACGCTCTACCCTTCATCTTCAAACCTTCTGTTTCCACAAAATTCAGTATCACGTTAAGATGTTACTAACTAGTAAGACAATTCCATCTCCATCCCATTACCATTATCATTAAGATTTTGGAAACTCGGTTTCGTTGAAAACGCTTTCACTTAACCAATGAGACATTAGATATGGGAAAACTTGAGGAGGACGGTTTGGTTGGGTTGTATTTATTACCCTATAGCTACTTGGGTCAGGTCGGTCGACCTTTCAGTGCCCTAGTTATGGAGGCAACCTCGAAATAGAAATAACTCAAAAAATAAGAGCTGAAATGTACTGATCCATCCAAATCCCACGTTAGGGTTCGTTTTTACATTAAGGAGAGAAATATATTGAACTCGATAAAATTCAAAGAACGCTACAAGTCAGCAACAATCTCTAATCTACCCGGTTCTGCGTCATGTCAGTTATACTAACCTGATTCCTGATGGTAGGGGAAAATGGATTGACCCGAGAGGTCAATTTCGATGAATTGAGATTTCTTTCGACCGAAAAAGTAAACAATTACATTCGCTAGTGTTACTACTAAGGATATTAGCGGGTTAATATATATTTCACTCCTTAATTATAAAACATCCTCGTGGGAGTCTCAATTTAAATCCCGTTTCAATGTTTCAAAAATAAATCGCAGAATCTAGAACATATTCCATCGACAACAGTTGCGAGAATTGTTCGGATCTGAATAAGCAAACGGACAATAATGTTATCAGATCTTTAGTAAGTATATCATACTTATGTATAATTATTTCGTCAGGGCCATTTGATAATTGTTTTGATGTGTTCACAATCTGTCCTGAAAAATGAATTATTTAAACATTTGATAATTGTTTGTTAAAATCTGCTCTGTGGGTTGATTTGACATTTACAAAGATTCATTTGAATGAAACTTAAAATATCAAAATTAGTTTTAAACAAATGAGCATCAAAGGTTTCGGCTGCAAAATGGCCAAGATTCAAGCGTATTATACTATGCGCACGGACATATTGTTGAATCATCAATGTACAGCATGGTTATGAGGAATGTTATTGATGACACAAATTGAATAAACCAAAACAAACTAAATCCAAATCTTCGCTTTCGCGGACAATAGAAGATATTATAGGGAAATTAGGTTTAATAGATTCCGTTTCATTCGTACAGTACAATTACACAGGCGAAGCACCGAAGAACTGAAACACATTAAAATGTGTGTAGCCCTACTCCTTGTCATTAAAGAGGTATTGTGACCAAGACCAGACAGATGTCGACGCATCATGTGCTTAATAAATGTACAGGAATTCAATTCAAAAAGCGTCTGATGCAATTTGCAAGGATTTAGACAAAGTAAAACGACGACGATGTGAGTCTAACACAGAGAAACTTTTGTACCGACCCATACCGTCATGTTTCACTTTTAAAAATATTGAGTTCAATGAAAGAGATAATGAGGAGAGGGGGGCTTTTCGAAGACAACTTGTACAGTACAGTAGTAGTAGCTACTTTACATTTTTTACATTACCTAGTCTTAAAAATATTTTGGCAAACCAACACATACAAGCACGTACCTTCCTTCACACATAATAATGCAACCCTTTATCTTGCCATTCCATTCTCTTCCAAAATAATGCTGAGTCATATCAGTTTATCTCTCTTATACCGTGAGCCCTGCCACTATTGCTGTTAAAAGCAAAATCTAGGTAAGTACTGACACTGCATTGCTCGAATGTAGTCTGTCTTTTACCATTTCAAAGTCATGGAGGAGGAACTAGTGGACTGCATTGCAGACTGATAGTTATCTTCTAATGTTCCTGTTAATTGACTTACGTACATAATTTCAATGCTATGTGACCAGATTTGTAGTCAGAATTTCATTGAACTGACTCAAGAAGGCAATAACATTCATGAGACAGAATAATAATTCGCCAGAGGACACTTGCAGGTAACACGATGGCAAAATATGTTTCCCACAATCATGTTTTCTTGACGTTGACAAGCTGACCTTCCGTCGGTTCACGTGACTAATACTAATCGTGAACTTGTGAAACCTAGCAAGAGCATGATAAATTCAACGAACCCCGAGAATTGAAAAGTGTCAAGTCGGTTCAGCTGGAAGGATTTTTATGATCGCGGTCGACTTTGAAACAAATTCTGATATCCAGTTCTAAAAGTGGCTAACGTTGATTAAACTAATAAAAAGAAACTGTGACGACACAATATGATGCACTGCCCTTGTGAGAGTACTGAATTTCTGCTTCAATTCAGACCTTTTTTCCCCCTTTATACTCAAAAAATTCGGGAATCTAGCTTTTCTCCAAAGAGATTAATCTTGACAGGAACAGGACGATAACTAGATTCTTTATGGAGTAAAAAAATGCAGTTTGATGGGGAGGTCGAGATACCTAACCAAAATAGTTGTTGGGTTCGTTTTACAGTATATTTAATCAGGCAAAATTCCTCGACTTATTATGACGCTAAAATGTTGAATCAAAAATTTGAAAGTGAACTTATGCAATCTGCTTGTAGCTTTGTATTGTGCTGGTATGGGTAGAATAATCTATCTACCTTTACAAAGTTTGGTTAACTTGTCTATCCTCAAAATGATAGTCAAGATCTACTATTGACTTGACTGCCTTGAACCTTAGCATCTAATTCTTCCAATTAAATAAAATAGTTGCAATTTTCTCTGTCAAGTGTATATTCTCTATCACTATTGCAGTGACTTTGGGAAGTGCTTAAATGGTTATTCAGCGTCAGCACTGTACGAGAATCAACATTTATCAATGAGGTTGAACTTAGCTACAAGAAACAAGATCTAAAATAAAAGGTTAGTGCAGAGATACTCTTACAATATGAACTAGAACGACCAAGTGTGAATGTGAAGGTTATGGCTTTAAAGTTAAAACATAATTGTTTGCATTAATTTTACAATTTTCTACAACAAATAGAAAGGAGTTTTAAAGCACTGCAAGAGGTAAAATCAGCTCACATTTGCCATAACCAATCGAAAAGCACGCAGTCTGGGTTATTCAAGGTGGCATTCAATTATTGGAATGATTAGGACTATTATGAAATGGCGGATAACAAGTTTATAGGCGGGTGTCACGACATGACTTCCTTACGACTCAACAATTCATAAAGTTATGAAAATCTAAACTTCTACTGCTGCTACTGCTACTGCTACTGCTATAGACCTGTTGACGGAAGTGAACTGATTTTAACTCAAACACACGCTCCTCCTTTTGTCTAAGAATAATTAGGGTACTGTACTATGTATGGCGACAAAATACAAGAAGCCTTGATCCTATTTTTCAATTGCCTGCTCTCCAAGATTGCTAAACACATTCCTTGTTGAGTGCATTAGGACAAATTATACAACCCATACTCCTATACATATAATATATGGTATTAGAGCAAGACCCATTTGTTTTGGCTTTTATAAAAAATCTTTACTTTTCACCTCGTCAACTCTTTAAAATTGTGTTGCACTTTGCAGCAGTAGTCGTCATGAACAACGCTTATAGGTGTGATGATGATGAAAAAAGTCTAGCCGAAGCCACCTTTAAAGTATACCTTATCTCAGTACATTACATACCTTTACCTACTCACTTAATTCTCCTTTTCTTAAGCTTGCCTATCCTATAAGTAGTCTAAATGTACACATGTCAAGTATATCCGTAATCATTGAGCATGACAGACTCCACCAGGGACCTGGCGCAACACAATGTGTATGTAGTCAGTCTTGCTGTCTTTTCAGCGTAACCTTACATTACGGAGCTATCCCTAACATAACTCAAACTGAAATGAAACACCGATTTCACTTTCTCTTCACATTATATTATCCCTTCCTTCTTCATAGAAAAACATACTCATACTACGAACGAATGAGAATGAATGATACAACGTATACTGACTACAGGGTGTTATACCTCCAATACAACGTACCACTATATACAAATTCAAATAATAGAATAATACATGCAATTTTCGGGATTAAGTAATGCTAAACCACAAACTTATTCCGTTACCATTAACAATATAGCCTGCTTAAAAAAATGCTCAGGTTTTAATAGACTTAAAGTAACTTCAAAGATTTGATTTCCCTTAAAATTCATTACCACTCTTGTGAAGGAAGAGTAAGATCCAGGTTAAATACTATTTAAAGAAATCTCGTCGACTAATTCTTGCAAGACCTTCAGTTATACCGCACTGTAAATCAAAAGGATGTAGTTTGTTGAAAGGACACCGCATAGTGAATAAGGATACGGAAAGTCACCCCTGTTTGATTTAGCTGCGTTTTTGATATGTTGTAGCCCTTGTCCTGCTGAATAACTATTGAGAAGGTATCAACCCGAGAAGTCTAACCTCTTGGTCGCTGAAAATACACGGGGGTCATCTGCTACGCCTCAAAAATTCAACCTAATCGAACAGGGGGGACTTTCCCTATGCACTTGGTGCGGCGTCCTTTGACAGATATATTTATGACGGTAAATTGTTCCAAATTGATATCAGCCTGTGTCCCCGCACGCTGCTTGTACTTTCAAGGCATATACGCGTACGTACATATGACAAACCAAGAAAACGTCAAACTAGAACATAGTCGGTAATTCTGTGTCATACAAAACATTCATGGAATGTGGATTAACCTAGTGTTTTAATGAAAATGAGTTCCAACGACGCTTATTTTGGCTATCAACGATAAGAGTATAGTCTAGTGTCTAGTCTCTAAACCTAGCCCAAGGTATTTCAAAACGTGAAGTAAACATTGCTTAATGTACCAAAATAGAGCGGAACTAAAGTGAAGGTTTTCTAACGTCCACATCAACACCAGAGTGTATTGCATTCGAAATGTTTTCAACCAGCTTTGACAATAAAAATCCAAAGTAAATTAACATTTAATAGTTACTTGCAATATTTCTTGACAGACCCTAGCCAAATGTCATTAATTAACTAGTGCAATATTACCTGATAACAATTTTGCAATGTACAATATTGCCTGGGACATGGATTTCTTTAACAGATAACAAAATTTCACTAATTTACCGTAGTGACAATCGCCCACTCATTGTGGGAAAACAAAAGTTGAACTCCCACAGAGCACCTAATATAGAATTTTGTACAATAGGTCTTGAACTAGCACGACTCGAATCGTGTAATAGCATAACCGACCACTCTGTAAACATGATTTGAAAGATCTGTTTTTGTTTGGTCTGGGAACGAGAGTAACTTCAATCAAACTGCCAACTAGGGTAACATGCTACTCCGAGTACGGCACACGTACAGCATTCAGTTGGTTGGATATCCTTTTCCTTGCAGTGAATTCCATTCCACTACCACTTGAAATTGAATAAAACCAAAGGAAAGCGGGTTTACGTTTAGTGCGGCAAATGATAATAGTTTAAGTTGTGTGGATTAAGTTGTCCATGGATTCGGAATTTCTTTGATACGACCAATACCACATTGTTGGCGATCATTCTAAATGAAGACAGGAAAATGGCGTTCGCTCGGCCTGTACATAATGTGACTTCTGGCTTAAAACAGAAATGTCGAGCTGCCACTCTAGTGACTGGTTATTCAATATCCCCTCCCCTCTTTAGTCGACAAGAATTCAAAGTTATCGTCGGCTGATCATCTTATTGATAAATTTTAGTGGAGCTGTATAAATTGCAACTAGAAATATAGATTATGAGAAATTAGTTCGTTTCTAAACATTAACTTTAAGGTGTCGACAACCTTAATATGCGTGTGAATTTATTTCAGAGCGATCTCAACCTTGCGCCGGCACCACTAAAGAGAACTTCAGTTAACACCTAAAATTCATTACCATATATTGCTTTGGGTACTTAGTAGATAGATAAACTCTTCTTGTTTCCAAATTATTCTAGTTTGCGTTGCACGATAATTTGTAGTGAACTTGTCAATCTCTTGACTCGTAACCGTGATGTTGATCTTGACCTGTGACCTCGGGAGTTGACAGCAGAGAAAAATGTTTGAGGGAAAAGTTGCTTGTTTCACTGAGTGGAACAACTTTTGTTTGGGTCATTTTCACGGTTATAAGGTGACTGGTATTATCGATATGTCAAAGTCAGTGAAATCTGGAGGTCACCTTTCTGCTTCGGGCCTTCACAAAAGTTAGGAGGTTAGGAACTTAACCTCCTGTACTTTTGGTCAAAAGTCCTCGGAAAGGGAAAAAGAATTCAAGATCAAATTCTAAATCAAATACGAGTATAAGTCGAGTAATTAGGAAGGTACCCTCCATAGCTCAGTGGTAAGAGTATCTGCCCGGCAAGCAGGGGACCCGGGTTCAATTCCCGGTGGAGTCAACTACTTTTTTCAATTATTTCGACCTCGTATTTGGAAGTTTCAAAAAATAAGAACTAATATGGGAAGTTTCAAAAAAAAACCTAACCTCCAAAACAGAAGTTAGGAGGTTAAGGATTACAACATATCAAAAATTGAACAAATTCTGACAGGGGGTACTTTTCCATGCTCTTCGTGCGGTATCCTTTCTTTCAGAAACTTTTCAAAACCAAATGGTCGGGGTACAATTGTCCCATGGAGCCGGGATTTGAAGGGATGGCAGAAAATTATCCATCACTAATACAGCGGCAGTTCGAATTTCCGAATACACAAGTTCTAGCATTGAACACCCCACAGCCCAGTAAAGCTTGCTACCCATTTCTCCGGATTCTAATTAAAATCAAGTTAATAGTCCATAAACAAACGTTAAAATTAAATAAGATTTATTACAGTTCCCGTGAAAACAGAATACCGCAATACCTGCATCATCAATGTACTAGTAATGTGCTTTAAACGTAGTTAAATATACTATACTGGTAAAAACGATTACGTTGTTGACGCTTAGAACATGTTCATTCTGAAAAGAATGGAAGCAATTAGTCATTACGTAAATCCTTTTAGAATCTCAGGTCAATTCAATGCGAATCTTTTATTTAGGCAAAGGAAAGCGAAAAGACGAATTAGCATTCTAACAGTGTACCAACGCACTGAAAAATAGATGTTCAACTAAAACACGACATGCAGAGTACTGACAAAGTGACGGTTCTTTAATGACATTAGAGTGAGACTTTTCTATTCTCTATTTTGTCAGTTCAGTACAGTCTAATCAATTTCCAAGAGTGATGACTGCTTCAATTAATAATACAAATCTGTCGCCTATTTCGACTAATACATGTCGCCGTCGCCCTCTTGTCATCCAACCGTCATAGTCTACTCTACGTGTCTTCTTATATATATAAACTTTATAAACAATGGGATCACATTTTATAAACTTAATAGCCTTTAATGAATATCTTCTCTCAACTACCTTAACTACCTTTTACTAAGATATATTCGGCCAGTACTGCCACGGAAATGGAATAAATTCGACAAAAGCGGGGGAGGAAGTCGAATGAATGAAGCATGAGAACTAAGAACGGGTCTCGAGTCGAGAACTAGAGAGATCTTTAAAACCTATTCATGACTTCAACTTCAAGGAATCTTATTATCCGCCCTTGCCCTATCCCTATGAACACAACACGAGTATCTGATTTCATCTTCGCATCCAAATTTCTCATAACATTTCGTTATTTTCGTTTAAAGTTAGACTCATCCGTATTATTCTATTATTACATGTCTCAAATAAAATATGTTTTCCCGCAAATCAGGACTAGTTAGATTAGATACAGTACGACACTGACGGAAAAGCACATTTGGTTTTTATTCAGTGAGGTCGATTGGCCCTAGCGCTATTGTATACGGCGACGACAACCTCACAAAGTAAAGACTGTCGTGGAATCTAAATCTTATCACACCCACAACAATTTCTGTTCATGTCAATTATTGACCAGGCATTGAACTAATTATGCCTAATTCTTTTTTCATTTCATAACACATTAAAATTGCATTAGGTTCGCCTATTCTAATAGAAAAATTACTCAAGTCAGCTGACTTCACATATTTGGTAAGGATGTGGATACAAGAGTATCACAAGAGCACAAAAAATATAATAATAACTGTAAATCATCTCATCTAACAGAATTTCATGAAGGGGCATCGGGGCATTGGGGCATCGGGTTGGATCAGAATTAATCAGAAATATTTGCTAAAATGATTGCAGATGATTAAAGTGTGATTTCCTGACATTTCAGAGGCAGGATCTCTTAACCGAAAAAGAGTAGCGCGAAATAAATAAATTCATTGGTTTTTGTTGGTCGTTCAAATTTTATAGCCCACATTCAACGCACTCCACAAAAGCGACACCAAAAGTCTTCATTTCGATTTATCGTCGCCACTTTCGTATAATAAGCGTCAACGGTCAAATGCTAGGACAAAAATATTGCAAAGAAAAAATCATTCGCTTACCCCTTCGTTTCCTAGGAACTGTAACGTTGCATGCTGCCCAGTCTTTTGCTGTAATCATGAACAACAAACACAAATTAGCTAATCCATTCGCAAATTCATTCACATAAATATCTTCACTCCTATTACCAAATCGTTCAAACTCCATTACTTGCGCTTATTTCGGAAGGGCGAAGGTGGAATAAAGAAAGTCTGGAGAAAGATAATACTACAGGTCATATCGCTCTTGCCTACTAAAATGTGATAAGATAAACGACTAAACAACCGACGCATGACATTAGATCAAAAACGAAGCAGCCAATTGTTCGTGTTTACTGATTTTTCTAGCGTATGAAGGATGGTGGTCTCACAAAATCTCCATCCACCGTCCCTAGAGCAATCTGAATCCGATCACTTGATCGTGTAAATGGGAGAATTAAGTAATTATTCATACTCTAGAAATCGCATATCATTTAATATCTCTAAACACATGTTTTGCTCGTCGTAACCCGAATGTCTCCCTAATATTCATTGAGTAAACCCAATATTGGCCAGGTAAGATTGGAAAAAAGCAGAAGTGATAGCTAACCCCTTATGGAATGACATGAAACCTTTACAAGCCCAAGACAATTCGACGATTGGCCTTGCCAATGATCACGCAATAGATGCACACGCACTACTGCAGTAGCGAGCTACTGATTATAAAAAGCTATTCGAATTTTATGAGCACTTTTACTGAATGCAATCAATTACACGATATACTACATTGCTCGTAACAATCAAGTGAGTCACTAAAATCCCCAACCATTTTAAGGAAGAAAGAAATCCGGTCACATCAAAATTCAATGTTTGGAAGCCTCACGCCACACGTAAGACAAGAGGAAGAAAATGTGTATTATTTTTTAATATAGTTCAGCCGTTTTAGTGTTGTTGTTTGGTCAGAGAGGGGGAACGCTAAACCTAGTTACTTACCAAGGCGCTCAATACTTGGCGTAGAAAACTACTTCCGTATTAATGTCATGAGTTGTCTGACTGTCAAAAGAGTTATTTTTGCACCATTATTAAATATTGTCAAACTCATACGACTAGTCACACATTGTCGCGTCGCAAGGCTGACAAAAGGAAATACAAGTATACAACGCGTTGTTGAGTATCCTACCCAATACCTGTTTACCTACCATAGATGACGGAGGATGCGGGCGGGTTGCCCGGAAAAATGTGGTGCCTGTCCAGACCGAATGCCCGCGGCGGTCCCCGCAGAGCGGCCGCAGGAGGGAAATGTTTTTTTCCACACTTTTGTAACGTTGAGTGCATGTAGAAGTGACTTTTGATACTAAAATTTAGAAAAAGTGACTTCCGAAAATGTACAAAATTTCTTCTTATTTAAAGACGATCTTCCCCCAATTTTGCATGCAAATTTACCTTTAAAAGAAACTCCGGAAGTTAGACTTCGTTTCTAGACGGATTTTCAAAAGGTTTT
>JAQGCA010000466.1:0-27946 GCA_034698945.1 Protaphorura quadriocellata
AACTGAGTTTCTAAATTGGCAAGTCATTCTTAATTGCATTCAAAGAATCATTGTTAAATCTGATTTGCCAATTAAGAAGTGTTTCCAGTTGTCACTTGATTGTCAGTCATCATCACGTCTGATTGTGATTGATTTGTGCTCACGGCGAAAATTGGCATACGTTGGTTGTATGTATTGGTTTAAACGCAAGATAATCTCACGCACGACTACGGTTCTCTCGTTTATTTCGTTGATTTGACTCCCTTCTGGCTAAAATAATCTTTGAAGGGTTGTCAATGAAGGAGAAAAACGACTTGAGTAATATATTCGGCTTCACTTTATGGAATGGAGTATTTACGGTTTTACTTTGAAAGCTCTTAAAAAATCCAGTTTTACTATTACTGCTTGGAACCCAGCAAACAGACACGTTTTTGCGAATAAACAAAAAACTTTTAGAGTGATCTGTGAACCAGAGAAGGGATAGGAAAGTTGGGCAAATTTTTGTTTATAAGGTTGCTGACTCGACTTATAGGAATCCAGGACGATTGGAGGGAGTTTTGTCAGTTTTAATGGGACTATATTTTGAAGCTTTTTAAAGACCTTATGGTTTTTAGGGTCGAAAGGTTAAGAACGTCAACTCTGTTTTGTGATATCTGCGGTTTTACCTGAACCCATTGTACGTGCCGAAGGTATTGCCAATTTTTCTCTGCTTACCGTAAACATTGAGGGTCTCTATTTGAATGTAACCTTTGTAAATGAAAAAATTTAGCTGGTTTTTTATAAAGGTTTTTTTTTACCTCAGATCGCGATTTCGCATATGACGAGAGAAGTGGGAAACTTTTAAGTTGTAGCGAAAGAAGGATTGATTACAATTTTTGAATTTTTAATTAAAACATCCCCCCGCTATCATGTTGTTTCAGCTCCTGCAGGCTTATCGTAACCGAAATATTCAGGTATTTGCATTTTAATAACTCAGCAAAAAATGCGTTGTGCGAGGTTAAATTTTGTGAATCTTCCGAGGCAAGCGTAGTCATAGAATTCGGGTTTAGAACTACACCAAAACATTTTAGATAACCGTTTCCACATGAAGCCTCTTTACCTTACAATTTTATTAGTTTTGTACCGAAATTGAGTCGAGAGACGGACAAATTGGTCTTCAAATGAAATATTCCGAGAACATGTATTTTCAAGTGACTTAATTATATGTTGACATACTTTACTTGCCTTACACTGGATTTTATTGTATGTAATATCCCAACCAGTAACTTTTACTTTGATGATGAGTGTTTTCGAGTTATTAAGTTACTGAGCACAACTTTTTGGAATACTGAATTTGAGAACCAACATAGAAACCGTACATGCATCCGTTATATTCGTTGACTTGATTTCTGCTCTCTTGAGTTTTTTTCGCCTCTTTGGAGTTTGTTTTCGCAAGTTTGACAATGTTTTATTTTCTGCCTCAGAAGTATGTACTTTGGCATTTGTTTTGTCCTCACTCATGCACTGAACTTTTGTCATCTTAGTTTCTTTCAAGGATCCTTTAAGGAGGAACGTCAAATTAAATGAAAAAAAGTTGAAAAGTTAACAAGTGAAAAAAAGACACGGAAAGTAATATTTATCTTTTGTGCTGAGATTGGTGAAAATTGTGAAATGTCAGAGAGCGCAGAGGTTTTATTGTTATGAGAATTGCCTTCGCTCCCACCGCTCGGTCGCGCTCACTCCACCCGGACACGTTTTTTCCTTGGAGAAAATAACATTTGTGAAGAAGAGAAAGAAAAAGAGAGAACAGAACAATAAATTAGAAAAGAGACATAAAGGAAGACACAAACAGGGCTGGAGAGAGAGATAAAAGACATCTCTCACAGAGTCATGCACAAAAGTTTCGTTCGGGAGGGGTATTTTCAGTTCAACCATCGCAGAATTTGTTCTGGTGAAGAATATCCCGTTGCCAGCTATAGATCATGCGTTACAAATAATAGCGTTTCGGAATTAAAATGATCCTAGGTTTTTAACTGATATTTTAGTTAGATATACCATCTTATAAGAATGTGACCGTCGAGTCTTTAATTTTAAAGTTGACTTGGCGTTGAATATCAAAATTGCAGTCAGTGCTTGGCAAGACATGTCACATATCACGATCTGTACATTCAGAAGCATTGCTGAATTATGAAAACCTGGAGAGGAGTTTTCGAAACTAGTTATGATTCGGCTCCCAGTTTAAAAGATCACGTGGTGAATAACGGAGGTGAGTTTCCCCCAAAAACTAGAGGAGTCAATTTATTTTGATACTGGAGTCCATTTCTACGCAAATTCCAAAAAGGGGTAAAAAAAATTAAGAATTCTACAATTTGTTGTTTAACAAAATTTGAGTCTTTCTAGTGAATTCTTTTCAGTAGACCTTCAGGGTTAACAATTTGCAATGTTTTTAAATGAGTACAGTTCTTCACCATGTCGAATATTTCATTCCAATTTTGATAAGTTTACCGAAATTTTCCTCAAAAGTGACCAGGGTTTGAAAATCGTTCCGGAGAAAGGAGATTTTCGAGAGAAGCCCAAGTGTGGACAATGGATGACATTAATTTTGGTTGGAAAAGGGGGCTCTGAGCCCCTTTAGAAAATAGTGTTGGGTATAAAAGAAGTGCAAAGCACTAGACGGGGGTTACTAAGACCTCGGAGGAGAGAGAGCAGAGATGAAGACATTTGAACTGTTGAATGGGGAACCACTTAATACGTATGGTACTTGAGTCAAGCACTTGTGAAACCTTAAGTACAAACCCATTTCCCACCCCCTTGCTATCTCTCTTCCATTGTGATTAGTAATTGAAGTTGGGAGGTATGATTAAAGAGGATATTTCGTGTAATTAGGATGCCATCAATTGTGCTCAATACAACGCATTTCCGGGCAAAAGTCTGACTTCCCTCGAGGTAGGACAGTGCAGTGCAACACAAACGCAATGTTGCAGCCTGCACGCTTAATTGTGTCATCTGTTCGATTCTTAGGAACGAATGTCAAGTAAACATGACGAATACTCCAGAGGTTACAAGTTACAACCGTCGTGTCATGTCGAGGTGACAGACAGACAGATTAAATCAAATCATAGATCAACTGGAGTCGGGACAAAATATTCTCGTATGATTACGCAAAGGTTACATAAATTGTATCGTATGTCATGTAAACAGAACCGAAGGCTTATGAATGGAGAAGGCAGCGGATTTTATCTAGACAATTTCATAATAGTGCGTGTCAACCTCATGTTTTCAACTCGGAATGTGTAATTCGACTCAAAACCATTATTATTATATGACTATATTTGGATAATAGTATTGTTTTCACAACTTACGGCTACTACGAAAATTATTCGTATGCTTTGTTGTAGCTAATTTCTGAAAAAATTCCAAAAAAATCAAGTAAGATAAACTACAAAATGTGAACAAATTTATTCGCCAAATTCCTTAAATCATAATTTTGACTGGTTCAAATAATCACATGGTGAAATGAGCATAAAATACTGTTTTGGAATTCTTCCTATTACAACAGTTTTCGTACTATACGTATATGTAACCTGTTCTTTTTATTGCACCCTGTCTAAAACAAACTTCTGGACTAGAGAGTGAGAATAAGAAATATGTAGTATATTCTGTCGAACTTTCTCATTCTTTTTTTGCACTCAAGAATTAAATCCACATTTTCAGTGTATTTCCTGAGCGGGTGCGTGTGTGTCCGTTTTATTTTTCTAGAAGAGAAAGGCAATTTACTCTCGTTCTGTGTTGAACCCAATATTTCAGCATTTACTTTCACTGTGACTGACTTCGTTCCTGTAAAACATTATGCCATTTACTTTTTAACGGAGTCGAGCACCGTATTGCGTGCACGCATGCACGGTCTTCACTCAAAGTAGGTTTTTAAAAGACTCAATTCACAATTCACTCGAAAACCATTAGAGGAATTTTATGTGTGCCTGTCGGTCCCTCCATAAAACATATGTTGCAGTCTTGCGGTTCTTGGGAATTTTTAGGTCAAATTCAATCGGGTTGGCTTGTTGGACGCGTTGGGTTTTTTCAATTTCATTTTTCCTTTCCTTATTTGCTAACCGAAGAACGTCGTGTTATTTCCAATCTGAACATTCAGTCCTTTTCAGCAAAATGACACAGGCAGACTTTACCTTACCTAGCCATGTGGTGACAGTCGATCCACCTGGATGAAATGATGTAGTTTTCTCAATTGGAGATTTTCGACAACTTCTGGGAAACTCTCTCCGTACCAAAACTTGGCATTTCTTCCGGGAATAACAAATTACTCCTATGTTTCGGTCATACCATATCATACCTAACTGGTGAAAGTCATTAGCACTCAGGTTTAACAGAAGTAGGAATCATTTCAGACAAATAGCTCTTACTTACATAGTAAGAGAACCGTTAATACGATTCAAGGAGCACATTCCATGCAAATGAAATTGCAAAAATTAAAAATGCAAATCCATATGACCTAGACGACATGCACTTAGAATGAAAATAAGCGTATACTGCAACATATGCGCTCCTACGCACCACTATGCTTCGCACTCTGCAATGGAATTCCCTCTGGTCCACCACCTGGAAGTCGTGAATTGTTTCGAGTTCTTGTAAAATAAAGCTTGCTATGTATATTTAATGGTGTAACAGGTACTACGGGCTCATAAAACTCACTGGCCCAAGTTTCATTAAATCCGTTGAGTCCTTTGCACAAATTAACATGCTACGTAGTCTGTCTACCCGGCATGCATAATTGAGACGAAAACTCAAGCATTTGAGATTGAATTTTAAAGAATTTTAGAGTATTCGTTAATCCAAAGCAATGAAACGTGCGGAAAAGGATTCATTTCCGATTTGCAAATCATGTTTATTTAATGCTTCCCAACTACCGTATGAGCAGTCAGGCATGCTTCAACCGACAAAGTAATAGGAAATCTGTACTTTCGTTTGAATCCTGTGCCAGATTTTTAAATTGACATGTACTCAAAATCCAAAACCAGTTCAATCAGGTTTGTTAAACTCACAGAGGCGTTAAATGATTCGATTTACGTCTCCTGGGAATCCTTACAGGTGTTCTTTCCTAGAATCCACGCCCACAAAGACAACATTGTCAGAAACATGTGATGACCGTATGATCCTTTGTTAATATACAAGTTGGGTTATACAAAATTTTATAGTATAGTACCTGTCTCAGGAGACCTCGCGTACGAGCGATATGTCACCATTTAACGCCTCCGTCAAGACAGAGCATGTCGCCAGAAATTTTTGAAACATTTTCAACCAGTCCACCACTCCATAAGTCTTAGCAGCTGAACTCGGCAATCCTGAAAGTTTAAGTCTGATTTGAATTTTATAGCCCGATATCGTTCTTTGGTGGACAGTCACAACGCAATTTTTTTTACCATTCCTGCTAATTTTTACTGTTCATCCTTATGTCCAAGCCAGTAATTCACAATTCACAAGCCGTACACACATAATTCACCCTCGGAAAATGTTATTTTATTTATTACACAGTGCAGTGGAACCAAACCAGGTTGTTCATATTCTACAGTACTCGTCTACAGTACTCTACAAAGCCAAACCCATGTAATAATAAAGTCAAGTCACCTAATCTAAAATGAATTACAACCTCACATGCACACATGATCTGTCCGATGGGGAAACCTGTAACGTGGAATTTGAACTGTAACTCGAATTCGGGTCTGTGTCGTCGTGTGGTGATAAAGAGTTATTGAGATGTCCCTTGAGGATTTCTTCGTTCGAAAAGGATTCACATTCGCAAAACCAAAGTAATAGAAGATAGCGTCGTGGCAGAGATTCTTATCAAATTTGTATACGTATATCTTCATACATGATTCAAGGCAAGCTTGAAATCGCAGCCTCCAGAGAAAGATCAGGATCTTTGCTCCTGTACAATGTAATGTAATGTAAGTAGTACATGAGAGGAAAATGTTAGGAACTAACTCACAAGGAATTTTCTCTTAGTGTTCGGCCAAAATTTTGACCGTAAGGCTTGAATGAGAATAATACGCATGTAAATTGACATTCGCGGGTAAGGTATGGTAATTTTGTTTGTTTGTTTGTTTTTTTATTAGTGTTAACCCCTGCATTCAGACATACAGAGTATGCAAATTGATTTATTATAATTATTGATATAAGCATACATTGTTAGAGGTTATTTTCTGTAGAGATTGGATAGCTTCCCATTTAGCCTGGGGTAGGTATTCCTAGTGGTAGTAAAATAAAGAATGAAGAAAAAATGCTTTAAAGCAACCGCTAGAAGATACGCAGAGAATAATTTTGCCTATGCATATGAACTAAGCTACAACGGCCTGATTCGAACAAGAATGTTTATAAATTAAGTGAATCTGATACGGCGAAGTTGTAGTCCGTTTATTTGCTTGAAAGGATTATGATTCTTTCGTGAGCTCTGAAAATTGTATCTTTAAAAAACGGGCAGGTATTAGGAATCAACTGACGATGACCAAAGTATTCACATCCGCATTACACATCAATTCCGCCAATTACACACATCACGTTTCCAGTTCTCGATGGAACTGAAAGAGATTTATTTTAAATTATGCTAGTGCTTTTCCCTGTGGCCATTGCCGCAAAAAAATTCTTAAACAAGCTATCCAACACAAAACATTTATACTTTCAGCTTTAACTTAGTTTTGGAGAATGTGGAGATTATCGCTGGTGTGTTGACATTTGGACGGACCGGACGAAGGACGAACCGGAGCACGCCGGTTCGTCCTTTGTAGTTTTACCGAATCTTTTAACAGAATATAAATGAATCTTTGGTCAGCTCAATTGCTTGTTGAGTTCACTAAACGACAGGGCGAAACGTCGAACGATATATCCCGAAACCACGTACACGCATGCACAACTTCTGTAAGAATTCTAACTCACTAAATTGACTTATTCGAACTTCCACAAACTTTGCTTAAGAGGTCAAACCTGACCACAGATCAAATACTGCACAAACTCACCTGAGAAAATTAACCCACAGAATTGAACGTGCGATTTCCTAACTTTCTCTGGTTAATCATAGCTGAGTTCAGATCTGACAAGGAATACTATTCGGGTAGGAAATTCAACCTTGAGCATCATGCATAGCATAGTATGGTGTCATGTTCAAGAAAATGAAGATTATGTCTGAATGTGAAGATTTCTTTTGTTCCCGGTGATCAGATAAGATGTTAATGTTGCAGTAGAATATGCATGGGAGAACGAAAATTAAGTTTTCAAAAGTTTTGTCTTACTGAAAATGTGTTTGACCACGAAATCTTCATATTCCAAACCAGGGCGCCTGAAATTTAGCAAAATGTCTATGCACTTTCCTCGTGAAAGTGAGAAATTCGAATTGTTATGTTCAGAATCGTTAGGAATTTGTTCCCGGCTTAATAAGGAGCGGTCATGGGACACATCCTTCACATTTTTACAGTTGTGACTGTAATGTAAAGAATTATCACATATCCCCTAGCCGTTCTTTAAAACCAACAGTTATTGGGCTCAAACTTTGTAGTTTCCTCGTGAAACTTTGAAATTGTTTGTTGTGTAGTAGATGGACTGACAAATCCATCTCTCTCCGGGATGTCTGGATTTGTCAGTCCATCTATAACCGTTCGTTAATCAGCAGTTACGGGGTACAATCTGTGTGCTTTTCTCATGAAAGTTTGCAGTTGTGCAGTAGAAGGGAAAGAAATGCCAGGTATTCGTTAGCAGTTCCTTAAGCAGCAGTCATGGGGCATAGTATGTACAGTTTTCTCGTGAAAGTTTGAAATTCGGGTAGTTATGTAGTACAAGGATTGTGGATATTATGAAGTGTCAGCCGCTTGTTAATCAGCAGTTACGTCTCTATACCTTTCTCAAGAAATTTTAAGGGCAAGAAATTGCAGGCATTCGATAGCCGTTCGTTAAGGAGCAGTGACGGGGCATAGTCTGTATACGTTCCTCGTGAAAGTTGGAAATTCGGGTAGTTGTGTAGTACAAGGGTTGTGGATGTTAAGAATTGTCACGTATTCGTCGGTTCACATATGGACGAGGTCCCAGTCGGTAGTTGGTTGGTTGGCTGACTTATGGTTGAATGACTTATGGGATTAGTGAGTGGAGAGTGAGAGAGGCTCGGGATCAAAAGGAGAAGAGTCAGAAAGAGATGAATTCCCAGAGAGTCGATTCCAATTCCACTCACGACAAATTTCCTCTCTCCGCTTCCTCTCCTCATCACTTGGCTCACGGCCAACTCTCCGGACACTAATAATAATACCTTCTTTCCTTGAACCAGGACCACCGAACTTCAACTCAGAAAAAAATCTCCTCAACTTACTTCCTTCGTGGATGTCGATGTCGATACTTCCACCGATACGATACTACTTCAACTCTGATTCTTATCCTCATCCTCCTAGATTATTCCCTACATTTTTTATTTCTTTTCAAACCCAAGACCTGTACATGTGTTTCTATTCTTCTTCTCCAGCCCGGTTTTACAAGATCCGGGGTCACTCATTCATTCGCTCCATTCATTCGGATTTTCTTGTAATTGTAATTGCAGGTCCACCCGGGCCTCCAGGGAAAAGGGGTCGGAAGGGCAAGAAGGGTGAAAATGGAGAGACTGGTCCATCGGTAAGTCAAGTCCAAATTAATTGAAAGAGGAAAAGAAGAATTGGAAAAAGGATTCTTGGGTCAGGTCGCTCGAGGTTCAAAGAAAGAAAGTCGAGTTGGACTTGGGAAGGAGATAAGGCTTATCAGTATCAGTCCACGTTCCAATACCAGCTTAGAACAGACATACGAGTCAATTCGGAACGTATAACTTCCTATTGGATAATTTGACATTTGACCTATCAGATAATTGTTAATATTTAATGACTAGTACTTACGAATGTAATTTGTAGTGCATGACGTGCTTTCTCCTACGCACTTCCTGATCCAAATTCGGTTCTTGTGAGTGTTTTGTGCAACATCCGTAGATTTTCACAACTAAGCCATTATTTTCTATTTGGCCCAGTGACCTTCACCCTAGTAGTAGCAAATGGATTTACCCCTTATGTACGTGGAGGAAAACTATGCAAGCCTGAGAAATTGAACCCCCAGCAAATCGAGGTAGTAAAGGGGACAGATACGATCAATATAAACTCGGGAATGAAATAATATTACTCTTAAGAAGTTCTTCAGTTCCAACTCGACGCAAACTTTTGGAGAATTTACCTTGCTGTGGCTTAAAGGCCTTACGTTCGAAAGGCTTAAGGGAGAATTATTGCTAATCTGTGTTTTGTTTAATTAACTCAGGGACCGGTTGGACCTCCAGGAAAGAACGGGTTCCCCGTAAGGCCTTTCACTTCTTAATAACTCTTATATTACTTTGTAATCTTTTGGAATTATGATTATTATTATAGTAAGAGTTTCTAGTAGTATTCGTATAGCAAATCGTTTGCTGTTTGAGTTTTGATTTGTTTTTCTTTTTTTGTTCTCTTTTTTCTTAAAGGGTCCCATTGGACTCGATGGACCGGAGGTAATGTTGCTTTGACAGGGATTCACGCATGTTTTATGATTTGTTGCATGCGGCATGCGGTGGTACACGAATTTTGACTACGCACAATACACAATCACACAAATTCCATTTCCTCTCAGATTTCTTTCCCCGTCAAAAAGCGAAGCGAAAATGTAAGGGCAGAGATTTTTCAAGCATTGCGTTGGCTTTCTAAGCATCTTCGAGTGCGAAACCGCAAAATGAACGGATAAATGTCTATACGATTTTATTTTAGAGATTTCGACTGACGAAATACGTTAGTTGGACTATTCAAGTTCGAATCACCCAATGGTCTGCACTTTTTGCCTTCATTACGAACATGAAAGTCATTCAATGCAGTGAATTATAACGTATTTTATGCTTCCTCTCCAGAATTTTACTTCATGGATGGAGCATTGGGATAATGCTTTAAGAAATTTCCTGAGCTGAACCTTTATATGAGTACAAAAGTTTTATATTCGTAAATCAGTACACTTTCAATAGCAAACCATAAAAATACATTATCATTTATCAACTCTGGATCGGAATAGTGCTTATCATGAGTCAAATTAACAGAATCGTTTACTTAATTAATATTCTTTCTGATTGCTAATCTGATTTTACCTTACTTGAGAAAACCGAGTAATGTTGAGATTCTTTGGTTAATTCATTCCGAGATTCATCAGCTGTATCTGAAAGATTGAACGGAGATCACTTTTATTTTTTTGTCTAAATTATTACAAACAATTTTTCAAAAACATTTATGAAACTGATGTTACAATTGATCTCTGTACCAGCAGTGTATGAAATAAACTAAAAACGAGGATTTCCCATAAATCGTGCTATCATATTTCCACGCCCAAACCTTTAAAGAAGGTCGTTCTTGTCTAACTGAAATATGAAATCATATTACTTTTAAAACTTTAAGACGCGTAAACCGTGACATAGACTCCTTACCCTGGAACCGGTTGTGACAGAACACTGCACACGCGAACGGGTGCATAAGCACAAGTGCTGGGAGTACATGTGGGAAACGTCTAGACGTCAAAAGAAAAGTTTGCGATCGGTGGGTGGGCATAAAAGCAAGCAAAGGAAGAGCAATCTCTTCAACAAATTAGCCAATAATGGGATGAAATGGGCTCTGATGCGGAAAAAACCGATTATGGAAGATGAGATTCCTAAGAAAACCTTTAGGACATATTTATGGACCAAGGAAGAAGTTGAAGCTCCTTCTGTCTTGTTTTTCTTACAACTTATTGCTTTTCTTTCTTTTGGCCGCCGTTTCAAGTCCATCCGAAGGAAAGAACGAAGGCTGTATTTTACTGTCGAATCGCCCTGTATTGATTCTGTTATTTGATTCCCTATTATTTTTGTACGTGCGGCGACGGCAGCCCGCGGTAAACGAAAGATAAGATAAAAATCTGTCTTACAGTTCGTTGAATCGAAAGACTCGAGACATGTTGGATATTTTATTAGAACAAATTCCAAACAAGAAAACTTGAGTCGAGTGAGACTCTTAAATATTGAACTATTCATTGATTCTGTCCGGGTCGTGTTTCGGATTTAACTGTACTTTTGAAATCGGACCATATTCTTTGGGTCGAGTGCTTTAGCTCCAAAGTTTTCTCTAACTTTGTTCCTACTGGTCACAGTGCATTTGATAAAGTCAATTTCAACTATCGACTTCTGGGACCAGTTAACCCAAATGTGCAATGTACCCTATTCTCCGACATAGATCATTGCCACTTTGATAATTTCTTTTGACGAGAAATTTAATTTACTTTCATTTATAGTTCATCTGATGACACGACTCAAAAATAGTTGAATCGTTTAGGGAATAATTGAATGTATTTAATTATGTATGAATCTTGGAAAGATTTTGCGCACAGAATTCCTCAGGCTGAGACCAAAATTTGAAAATAATATCAGATTCTCTCGCTCCGTCTGATTAAAAATCTCTGCCCCTTCATTCAAACAAAGCATGTATCACTCAAAATTGATAATTCTTCGTAATATACAACGTTTTAGTATGATTTTTTGTGTGTTTGATTGTCTCTAGGGATTACCTGGAGAAAAAGGTCCAAAGGGTGAGCCAGGGAGTCCAGGCTATAATATTAGCACTGCCGCCAAAGTAAGTTTGATTAATTTTACAAATTACTGGCACATGAATATTAAATTCATTTGATTTGTTTATTATGTAAATAAGTTGAATAAGTAAATTCGAATTAAAGGTAAGAACTCTTCTAATGAATACATGAATTGTGTCATCCTCAGTTTGGAGTGAAACGGTCCGTGACGTCAGTGACAGGGGGAACCATTGGCTACGCTGAAATTATCGCAATTAAGGTTTTCAAAGACTTCATTAAGCAATTTTTTCCCTTAAATGAATTTTGGCTATGGTTTTCTTCGGGTTGATTTTGGTTCCTTCTGTTGCGATTTGATACATACGTTTACCTTTTGTTTCTTCATGGTGGTTGTATAATTTTTATTTTGTATTTTTATAGTCGCACATTTTACTTGTTTTGCTGGTCATATCGGGTTTTAAGTTTTAATCCGCTTCTTTTCTTAGGAACTAAGGGCTTCCGGGTTCAATGTTGACCAACACGTGATCACTCTTCGAGTATGCGGGGCCTCTTTTTATTTTACTCATATTTTATTTTATTTGTGCTTTTTTTGGGGTTTTGCTTCTTAAATTTTTCTTGAATTCTATCTTCGACCCAAATATAAATATTTGAGTTCAAATTTTGTTGGAATAGGGGGAGCCAGGAGAGCCTGGACCGATGGGACCGAGAGGACCATCGGGCGGTACCGGATTACCTGGCATGAATGGTCGAAGTGGACCACCTGGTAAATAGCACTACATTTATGGGATGCTGAGGGTAGTCGTGTCTGGTCAATATCCAATTTTGTGACCCGACCCCTACAATTCGGCCGGAATATTGAGCTGATATTATTAGTATACGATGTCTAGCCTGGAATTGACCCCGGCATCCGTCGTACATTTAAAAATTACTGCCGTAAAATAAATTGTGTTTTGACTTTAGGTGACAAGGGTGATCGTGGAGAACGGGGTGACAGGGGTGAATTGGGCCTGGTTGGACCCCCAGGACCTAAAGGAGATGCTGGACCAAAGGTAAGTGGCCGTGCATAAGAGCAAAAGCCACCAGTCTACAAATTTACTGACAAATTTATTCACCCGAGTTGGTTGGTAGCTTTCACCCGGGTCATTATGAGTCAATTCGGAGGGGAAAGGGCTTACAAGTCCTCGATTAAACTTTGGCAAAGGGGAACGAGGCACGAGGGAGTTTTCGGCAATAAAAATCTCGTTAAATTACCACAATCTTCTTCTATACTCATGTTGAAGTGTACAAGGGAAGGGAAGGGCTAGGAGGGTAGAATACAAATTATTTTTTCTCTGAACCTAATGTACAGAACGTAGTGCAGGGCATTTGTATTTGCATCTCGTTATAAGGCTTAAGACTTTAACCCAGGAACATGAAGCACTCAACAACCTAACAGCTTGTTTGAATTAATGGGTTCCGTGTTATTTTTGTCATGAGACTAAATAATAACCATGGATATGTCTTACACTTTGCCCTCCTCGTGATGTTTTAAAAGGAGTCGACAAGTTTCCAGCCAAATGATCACAACACTTTGAAACTGTGTTCCACTTTAAATTGTAGACAGGAGGACATGAAAATCAAAATGATTTTTTTTACCGGGACTGTTAGTGATGTAAAGTAATGTAGCGTAAAATTTGGGTGTGGGTTTAGTTTGTTAGGTTCGGTTGTTTGGCTGTGGATCAAGAATAATGTTTAGGGAGAAAGTAAAAGAGGAGATGGCGAGTGCCAAATGGAGACAGATGGTTCAAATACAAAGTTGTTGCTCCTTTTATTGATGTGACATATTTTGTCATTATGGTGGTGGTTCCTGCATGTGGTTTGCGTGAATTATTGCTTCACAGTTTTTTGGTCAGATGTTTTTGCCCTTACTTGCAATACGTTCTCGACTAACCTAACTCGCTCTGCCCGTTAATAACTAATGCTCCAAGAGTTCTATCAATTATTCTCTGATACTAATATTTCAACAAAGCTCAGGTCAAACTTAATTTAGCAATTCCTGAAATGCGAGTGGCCGAAAATCGACAACTTTCCCTTGTCTCCCAAAGATTTTGTGGATACGATTTAATGGAAGCCGTTCGTCGGCAGTCAAACTTCACGTTTCCGCTACGTGTGAATTGTGCTCAAAGAGTCGATAGGTAACACAGGCATAATTTTCGGAATTGAAAATGTAGTCCTCGAATTTAATACTAACCCGCGGAGGTGCTTTATTGTACACCATAGGTTATATATTCTACTCAATTCGCCTTAGGCGAATTGAGTAGTACTGTACATCGTGTACGTGTTCTTACCATATAATTAATTACTCAATAGAAATTGCAACACAATACCCTGGGGTTTAATTGCTACAGTACGACTTGTATAGATTCCCAGTCGTAGGCTTTAGGCAGGGTTATTCAACCATCACCATGAAATTCCCTGGAGAATTACAATTTGAATTTTCTAATGACTTTGTCGCTTATGCACCCTCTTAAGACCATTACCAAAATTAAATGTCCCGTACATCATTTCAACTGATGATGAGGTAATTTGTCGAATAATGCCACTTAGAAAGTAGAAGAAAGTTGTGAGAGCAGAGAACTTTCACCCAGTATTTTCGGAACAACAGACGAGAATCGATTAATTTAGTATGATGACTAAATCTGCCAAAGCTGAAAGTGACAGAAGGCCATTTGGAGTTGAATTGAAAATTATCCCGTGTCAACGCTGGGTTCCTAGTAATTTGTTTGAATACGATTAACTCAGAGCCCACTGTGTACTTTTGTGTAGGAGTGATGCGATAGTTTGCAGCTGTTCAACCTGAACCCTTAAGAATACGAGGATTCCGGATTGTCATAGATCCCCATGGCCGACCTAGTTCCCAAAAGACACATTAAATACAAGATGTTACGCTCCAACAGACAAAACAGATAAAAGGAAAAAGAACAAACGGGAAAGTAAACAGTTTCTGAGTAAAGAGAAAGTTTTATCTCTCTTCTTAAAGGCGTTTGCTCACGTGCTTTCGAGCACATGTTTATTTTTGATACAAGGAAAGAAGGAAATAGGACTTTCGTTTTTCTCCGTCTCCAAAGTTGGAAGTGCCAATAGCAGAAATAAATGCCATTCCATACTATATTATTTTTGGCCGAATAACTTTTCTTAAGACGCACTGTGCTGCTGGTGCCAGGAAGAATTATCGCAATAAGGTGTGTATCTGGGGAATATTAATAACACTGTTCTCTAGAGTAAAAGTTTTCGAGAAAGTGACGTAAGATTTACGAAGAAATATAAGCTACTACATTTAATTAATCAGATTGTGGACGTTCATGTGTAAATGTTAGATAGTTAGGACACGATTGCGATAATGGTTGTTCTCAAATTTCAACTTTAACAAAATAAAATTATTGGTGTGTTTTCGTGGAATATAAGGTCATTTTTTATGTAGGAAGAATTAAATCAGACTAACTGCATTTTTTTCCCTGTTTTTTTTTTCATTGAAATGACAATGCTAATTTCTACTCGAATTTTATATTTTATTCAAAGTTTTCCAACTTTCGATAACTTTCTTTTTTGTCTGAGACATAAATCAAGGAAGTTGCAAACTACGAAGTCAACATGATAACAAAAGTTTCCAAATGATTCTTTTTGATCAGAAAGTTTGTCACTGAGGATTTAAGAGTATATTTCAGAATGTCAAATTGTTTGTAAAATGTTTGAGACCTGAGCAGGACTGAACAATGTTTTAATTACTGACTTCGGTTTTCGGCGTAGATTTAGCATGTAGTTACTAATTTTATATATTAGTGCTTGTGGTACTTTTCGGATACGTATTTATAGGGGGACCGGGGTATGAAGGGAGACCGGGGTATGACGACTACATTAGATGGGAAAGGACTTCCGACTGGGATTATAGAAGGGCCCCCAGGTCCTCCGGGCCCTTCAGGTTTTTAGTTCTCGTTCCTTTTGACTTTCATTTTATTATTTGCTTTCTTTTTTGCTTTCTTTTTTGGTTTACTTTTGTTATGTTGTGAAGGTCCACCAGGGCAGCGGGGTGAAAAGGGAGATATGGGCCCAGTAGGTCCGTTGGGAGAAAAGGGGCCGCGTGGAAAAAGGGGACGAAGGGTACTTAACAGCATTTGCACTAATTTTAGCAGCGTTTTTTGCTTTCACCGCTTTTTTGTATTGTTTTCAACTAACCAACCTTTCTCTCGGGTAATTTAATTTCTTAATTCTTTTGATTTGACATGAACTAATTTTTATGTTTCATATTCCCCGTCATTATCATCTTCAGGCTGTGGGTCTCGGGTTGTACACGATTACATAATGTGGTAGATTACTTATGAATTGATGTAATTATATTATAAATTCAAGCACAATTAGTGGTTTTAACAAATTCAATTTATAAATTTGTGTGCGCAGGGAAAGAAAGGTCTGAACGGAGAAGCGGCCGACAAAGGACTTCCTGGTCCACCTGGAGATCTCGGTACGTCATGGAAAAATGTCAATTTATAAAAATGAAATTTTAGGAGACAATTTTTGAAAATCTGTAAAACTGATTTCCTTAGGCCCCGAAGGACCGATGGGGTTAATCGGTCCACAAGGTTCAAAAGGTGACCTAGGGCCTCGTGGTCTACAAGGCGTAGCAGGAAAGGATGGCCCGCCTGGACCACAAGGACCACCAGGTCAGTGACAGCCATAAATGTTATGGAACCCCTTACACATAACATGATATTATTACTTAACGCGTAATTATTTTGCTCTGGGTTTGCAGGAAGCCCAGGGGGTTTGGGTCCGAAGGGAGAGAAAGGTAAGAAAGAAATTTAAACCTATGACAGTGGCATATTTTGATATAAAAAGAAATTAGTATTGGAATCATTTATATTCTTATAATTCGTATTCATATTGGTATTTAATTATCCTAAGTAAAATTCACCATGGCTAAGAATATTGTGACAACGTGACTATAGAGTGCACGCATAATTTCGAATTAAATATTTCTTACATTAGACTGAAAATTCCAGAGGAAACGTCAATTACGGACATTTTCTAATTAATTATTTTGTTATTTTTAAATTAGGAGAGTACGGAGACATTGGTCCACCAGGATTAATGGGTCCACCGGGATTACCAGGTCCTCCAGGTAATTAAAAGACATCCATGGTTTGTAAGAACCAAATTGAATTGTGATTGCGATTGCTACGATGTGATGACGATGGCACAGCATGAGGACTAAAATTAATTGTTCATCTCTGTCTGACTTCCTTTCTTTCCCCAAAGGCTACCCTGGTGCCAAAGGAGATAAAGGAGATAGAGGAGAAGCTGTAAGTCGAATTAATTTGTTTTCACTCCACTAGAATGCTTTTTCGATTTGTCAGGTTTTGAACTTGAACTTGGAATCGTGACTCTCATTGAATTGAATGGATTATGAACCATACCAATGTTATGCGAACCCGCTGAGAAATATGCCTCATCACAGTTGGGAACACTTGCTGGATTTTCTCTTACGATTAGTATTTCCGCCAACTTGTCGAATGTATTTATCTCAATGCCAAAATCCAATGGCGTCATAGAAGTTCCAGTTCAAAATAAACTTGCGTCTCCAAAACTCCATTTTTAATGTAGGATTAATTCAACTGTTTTATATTTCCATGTAGCAAAAGTACAAAAAACTTCGAAGAAGGCAGCATTTAGCTTTACAAGGGGACGGAACGTTTGAAACAGAAGGTTTAGTCGGTCCGCCAGGGCCCCCAGGGCCGGTCGGGTTGACCGGACTACAAGGACCTCCAGGAATTAAAGGAGATAAAGGAACCGATGGTCTCAAAGGCGAAATAGTAAGACATGTTCAAGATTAAACGTAACGTTGTGTATTTTACGATTAATTTGTTGAAACTACGGATTCTGTGCATTCGTACAAACCGATAAATTATGAAAGCATGAAATATTTTCCGGATAATGAAATTCTGGTGAATTCGTTATACTAAATTGAGAATTCTTTCTGAAAAATGAGTCGCACTAGGAATGACCATTTTCAAGGAGCGGATCAAATGCTCAACTGGTTCTCCCGTCTTCATCATTTTTGAACCGAATATTTAATTAAACGGAACCATCAACGTCAGTGAAGCTTAGCAGGGTTTATAGTACACCGAAAAATATTTCATTCGTAACGCGTCATCTTGACATTTTTCTCAACTAGTAGGATCTGTGTAAGGGGAGGGACTAATTTCGGTTTATTATCCCATTTGGATCCTATAGTATTGTACAAATTATATAATTGTTGTGGACGTCTTCTATAAAACGCATAAATAGTCGATCACACAATTTTGGAGATTTGCAGCGCCAACCCACACTCAATTGTTCCGTACGAATCTTCAAAGAATTTGAAAGAATATGTTCGAGCACATTTTCAAAATTAACTATGAACGTAATCTCTTCCATAAAGTAAGAAAAATCCCTTTCAGTTTATTCGCTCAAAACTTCGTATCGTGAACAAATTGTACTTTCTTAAATCCCGGAAGAAATTCGCTCTCCATTACCTCAACCAGTAAACAAAGAAGGAACAAACAAATAGAGTCGAAAGAATCCAAGCAAAGCGAAGCGTAGCAAAAAGTTAAGCGAGCAGTTTGCTGCAAAAATGCAAACAATTCCTTTCGGTCCCCAGAGATTCCCTGAGAAGAATGATGCGGAAGAATCTTCAAAGTGAAATTTTATCATACGTTGCACTCTAACCCGTTGAAATAGTAGGAAATTCCCTGAAGATGTATTTGTATTTTGCCATCTGTCAAAAGCTCTTTCCTCGTACACCGTACACCTTTACGCATTTTAGACAACAATTTTCAGCATTTGTACAATGTTTGTTTGCAGGGAGAGAAAGGGGAACGAGGTGACGTTGGTCCAATGGGACTTCCCGTAAGTGACAAATGACTCTTACATATTCACTTTGATCTTGATCTCTCTGAATGAATTTTAAGTGTCTCTTCTTGTCTGATCCCTTCATCCTAAAAATCTAGGGCCCCATGGGACTCAGAGGAGAGACAGGACGTCCAGGAGAGTTTGGTCTAATGGTTGGAACACACGCATGCGGCTTACAAGCTTTCTTGCTTTCTTTGTTCCAAGCTTATTTTCACTCAGGACGAAAAATTTATGAATCCGATTTTTGTTTCCCCCTCCATATTTAGGGTCCCCCTGGGTTAGATGGAATGAAGGGCGCTCAAGGAGAAATAGGACGTAAAGGTGAACGCGGGGTAAGTCGAAATACTTTAGTGCGGTAACAGCGATTGGGTTCATTGTAAATGTAAAATAATTGATCTGTACTGGCCTAGAAAACATAAATGCAGGAAAACTCGTTATAACGTGTCAGTACGGGTAAAAAAATGAGTACGCTGCAATGATAATTATCTAAAATTTTTAACATGTAATTCATGGGAGTTGTATTTTATCTCTCTGGGCTGTCAAATCCGTTGGTTATAACGACAGCGCTATGACCGTAAATGACCGATTAGAACAGTGGTGCCGAATAGAGCATGGAGCTAAAATAGAATGCAACCTAGGCTTTTCTCCGACTTTCTTCTTGTACTCTTATGGAGAAAGTGGTGAAAGTCTGTGACCTCTGTTTGTTTGTTTCTGATGGTCGCACGTTACGGGTAATACTGTAATAAAACAAGTACGATCAGGTCTTAATATCGTCAGTTATCGTGGACACCAATTCATATGTTCAAATTAGAATTCCACATACTTTAATAAGACTTTGGCATAAATTAGCCTCACCCTGTACAATGGCATGGACGCTTCAAGGCCATGAAATACTAATTTCGTATTTTCTGTATTTGCTTTTCAGGAACCGGGCCTACCTGTGAGTTGAACATTCAATACATATTCGTACTTAAAAAGTTGTCTTTGTCAGTGAAGCCGGGAAATAAAGGAACCGTGAAGGCTGACGGAAATAACTTGATTTGATTTTGAATTGATTTTTGTGTGATTTGATTTGATTTGTGATCTGAATTCTTCTGAACAGGGAACGGACGGGATTCCCGGTGATACGGTTCGCTAACACGCTTTCTTCTACTACTTTCTCTTCCTCTCCTTAACACAAAAAAACTAATCTTGAGTTTGCGAATGAATAGGGTCCCAAGGGAGAGCTCGGGCCTAAGGGGGAGTGGGTACTAATAACATACTAACTTATTTCCAATCATTTTTACATTCAATTTTTTAATTACTGAAGACATGGTCTTTCAATTATGAGTTTTCCGCGTCGGTGGCATTGGGTCGAGATAATGCACTATGCTTGGTGTTCACCTCTTTGTGAACACGTACTCTGTGTTGAACGGGTCATTTGACAAATTTCCGGTCAACTTTGTACATGAAGTGTTTAAAATGGAAACCATTGTGACGATTTTAATATTTCTCGTTGGATCAGTTTTCCAAAAAAAATACGGCAGAAGCTGGAACTCTAGATTTCCTGTCCTGTTTTCATATTTCTTTCCTATCGCATAAGTTCAAAACCAAAAAACTATCCCGTTACGTTTTTAATTTTTCCAATCTTCAAATAAATCCGAGTATTTAGTGATTTCGAATTGTTGTTATTGGCCAATATGGAATTTTTCTTATTCTCCGGATGTATCAATCGGATGAACGAAGAATTGGGGAACTGAGCCAAAACACTAAAGTTTATATTATCGTATATGAAAATTGTCTCATTCCTTTATTGCTATCCGTACTAAAATGCACTGAATCACAGTTGGCTTGTTGGATTCAATGCAAACCTATTGATAGCAATACTTCGCTGAAACACATAACTCAGCTGAATTCCGCCGATGAGAAAAAACATAATGGCAGCCATGGTCTTTAATTTATTCTCGATTGACTATATTTTTCTTTTTACATTTTTGAAAATTCAATTTCAGGGTTCACCGGGAAAAAGGGGTAGGAAAGGAGATCTAGGTCAAAAAGGTGAGCAAGGAGTTCCAGGTTTAGATGCGCCATGTCCAATAGGTCCAGACGGTCTTCCGTTACCCGGATGTGGGTCTGGAAGACCCCGAAATAAGTTCAGCCAACATAGTCCAATCCCACCACACCAGCAATCCCCCTCCACTCCCCCGCACCCCCCAGATGACTACGACTATGAGAACACGTGAATGCCGTTTTGATATTTCACCCCCCCCCCTCCCATCCCAATCAATTTTTGTAAATAATGTACTTAGCAATAATAAAAAATTGTTTTTCTTTTTAATTGTTTTTTATTCCGGAGTTTCAACAATCAATAATAATAATAATAACAACGTGGTCAACAATTGCATAGTTTTTTGTTTTATTTTATTCTGGTTTACCCCTCTATCTTCTTTATTTGTCCGTCTCTGTATGTCTGATGTCTGAGCAAAACGATAATTGTCTTTTTGTAAGTCTTTTCGTTAAACAGTCATTATTCATAAATTGCAGTGTTTAAGATCTTTTGGCATTGGCATTGATTTTCTTCAGAATGTTGAGCGGATCAGGGTCAGCGGTTGCCTTTTTAGATTCCAATAATTTTTTGTTTGGCTTCTTGGCCATTTTTGCTGCTCGTCTTGATTTTACAACAGCTGAATTTTTACCCGCGACTTTCCTGGACACGAATTTCGGCTCTTCGTAAGAGTCTTGAGCTCCAGATGAAACATCAACGGAATCATTGGCGAAACCATAAGGCATTTCGTTAGATTGAGACTCTACCGGGTGCTTCTTTTGCTTGATGACAGGGGTTGGTCGTCTAAGTGGGGTAATACGGACAGCGGTTGGTCGTAAATACCCGAGTCCCTGATTTTGCTTATTACCTTGTCCGACGGGTCGTCCAACAACATTCGGTCTTGGCTTGTATACTGATGGCCCACCTTGTCCGTACCCAACAAATGGCCTATAGATTGGGCGATCATATCCACCAAATTGTTGCTGGTAGCCATTGAATTGGTTTGGACGATAGACTGGGCCTTGCTGATATCCAGAGAACTGGTTCGGTCGGTAGATTGGACCTTGTTGGTATCCAGAGTATTGGTTTGGGCGGTACATGGATGGAACTGGGCGACGGTAAAATTGACTTGGAGTCGGCCTTTGTTTAAAACAAATAAAGAACACGAAAATTATTATTGAACTATTTAAAGGCCGTTTTAATCTAAAATCACATCAATATATGATTTGAAAGGCAGAAGATAATTGAAAAAAGTCTCTCAAAATACCCTCGTCAGTCATCAGTTCCCAAAAGAATACCGGCATTGAATGAAGACGTTAGAAGCTTTCATTGGTGCCGAATGTGCCGATATACTACCTGACACCGTATAGACGTTTCAATTTTGATCAAGTTCTGTCAAAAACAAGCTAACCTTTTCTAATGTTTTAAAGTGTTAACAATCGTTTGTAGCGTTTTAGTCTCAAATTCTTGCTGTCGAATACACGTCGTTGTTGAAGAAAACTTATCCTGAATCCGAAACGAGCCTAAGAAAATAGACTTACCGGTAGACCTCGCCAGACTCTTCGTAGCTGCCATATGGATATCCAGAGTAGCCTTGTTGTTGTTGGTACCTCCGGTATGGAACATTGTTGTATCTTTGTTGTTGGTTATTCCCTGACAAAGCCACTGCAAGAGTTACTGACGGCGATTGAGATTGAGGTCTGGGTCTGTAGTAATAAGAAGGCCTGGGTTGTTGTCGAATTTGTGGTTGATAGGCATAGGGTCCATTGTATTCCCCAGATTGTTGTTGGAAATAATCATCATATGGATAATCAGAGCTTTGGTCAACCGGAATGCGACTGTTAATGTACGCAAAAAGTTCTGGAGTTCTGGATGGTGGGAATGCAGTCATGAACTCATTTCGTCCCTCTAACTCTGCTTCCAAAGAATCGGTCTCTTTAGTTGCCGACCCTTCGGTCACAACATCCTCATCATCAGTTTCTTGTTCATCAACGACCTCAACAACTTTGTTCTTTTCGTCAGAGGGCACTACCGGGACTTTTCCATGACCTTTGGTTGGACGAATCGCTTCCACATCAGAGTCCACTTCGTCAGAGTCCTCGGCTTCAATTCCAAACAATCCGATGTCTCAGATTAATTATATGCAATGGAATGCGACGAATGGTACATGATAAATGAAAGGGTAGCCATAAGTGTTTGTGTCAATAAATTAATTGCTTCATTTATTCAGATCTTAGTCTTGCGTGGTGGTACAAAAGAAAAATCTTTTAGACGATTATTATTTTGCTTTTGCAATGAATGAATTGAGCAAACACTTGTGTGACCCCTCAGAAGTGGTAGTACAGACCTTGTCGTCGTAGTCCCCCATAAATATCAGAGAAATAATAAGGGGCCTCATAATCATCGGACTCATCATAAGGGCCGCGATAACTGGGTTGTCGGTTCAATGCAACTCCTCGGGTTGGTTGTCCGTATGGATCTGTTCAGGAATAAGTACAATTGGATTAGATTCTCGAATTTGTACAATTAACGGTAGTCGGCCAGAATCTATACCTGGTACAATGGCGATGGGTTGATCACCGGTGACAGTGTCGACTGGGACAAGGACTTCTCCTTGGTCAGTGACGTAGCCTGGGACAAGAGCCTCAATTCCTGGCAAACCTTGTTCCTCTGAAGAAGCGTCTTCTTCGGCCTCTGGGGCTCCTGTTGGTTTTGGAACGACCGATTGACTTCCATTTACGACGGTAGTCTGGTTGGCCGGAACAACTGGAGCAACAGTTGGTGGAACAACTGGAGCGACTGGAGCAACTGGAACTGGTTCTACGACTTTCTCTGATTTAATGTTCAAAGGCTCTTGTCTCCTTCTCTCTTCCTCTTCGTCATCTTCGTTGTCACCTTCTTCTTCATCAGCGTCAGCATCGCCATCGTCAGCTTCTTCGTCTTCAACTTCAACGTCATCATCGGCATCTTCCTCTGATTCGTCATCTTCTTCCTCTTCATCAGGCTTGGCAGATGGGGGAGGAGTTGGTGGTGGGCGGGCTGCTGGGAATGGTGGCTGCAATTATATTCGGACGATCGAGATAACAAATTGCATTTCTTGTTGTGTGAGTTTTATAATGCCTGGGACGGATTTCTGAGAATCCACGTTCATTTTTTATATCTCGGACTGAAGTAAAGTCTGATATATTGGTTTCACATTCGGTAGCCGGACGCATTACAAAGGACCCATAGTTAAAAAGTTAATTCCAAGTATGAACACATCTTTCTTGGGTCCAAAAAAAATTAGAATTACGTGTTCTTTAAAACGGATTTACAGGTGGAATAAAATAATCTGTCTTTTGTACGAACGTCACGTTGTTTGTACACAAATACGCCTGGATGCGAAACCATAAATAAACATGATTTGTTGTGTAATTGACAAATTAAAGTCTTCATCTGAGATAGATCTCTTGTAAGATTATGAAGATTGATCGTAGTTTGATCATAAGAAACCAGTAGGGGAGATAATTCCGATTGTACCCCAAGTAAATGAGCAACAACTCAAACGGTAAGCGTATTAGAAAGAAACAGGTTTCGACCAGAAGACAGTCGTAATGGTATTATCCACTTTACAACATGTCTTGATTTGATTACGTATAACTTGCAATAAGCCTTATCCTTAAATTGAATTATGCAAATTCTGTTTAATATTCATGCACTCTTTTTCCGTGTATAAGTGCTTGAACTGAGGGAGAAAGTCCGGGACGTATAATACAATGTGCAAATGTATAAATTATTCTACGAATTAAATGTAATGTGAGCTCATACCGGTTGGACTGGTCTGCCAGTATCAACGCCAACTGGTTTGTGAGTCGGACTTGGTGCCTGCGGCGGTCTGGTGTATTTGTTCGGCTCAACGACTGGAGGCACTGACCCCGTCTCAATCACTGACACACCTGGCTCACTCGTCGGTTTTACTCGATCTCCTGAAAATATTCAAATCAAATTGGTCAGAATTTTGAAAATGAAGGATTATATTTCGCATTTCCTTGCTGAATTTGTTATATTGCTTAAGCGAAGTAAAGAAACATCTTGCAATTCCGGTTTTCTAGATAAATTATTGCTACATTCGGAAGAAAAGAGAAAGTCCAATTTATATTTCAGAAGAAAGTAAAAAGTAAAAATTATTTTCGAAAAGGAAACTGCGCTCCAAATTCGAACGATGAGTCAGTGAAACCTGACCTGGCGACCGGCTTAGGAGACAAACTTGTGTCGTCTGGTGCAGGTCTTCATGCCATAATACAAAGAAGTGTATAAACGGACGACACAATTCCGTTGTTTCAGCCAATTTTCTGACCCAAAAATTCTCTAGTAATCCTCAATTTGTTGTGTTACTGACATTAGTACCTAACCTGACTACATGTGTCGACTATTTTCTGGTCAGTTTCACCATTTCTCCTACAGTAAACGTAGAAGCTACTCGTCTACTATTCAAGGCAGACTTTTATTGGAATTGAGGTTTAAAGGTCTGTCCTTATTCTCTTCAAATAGGTTCTTAATTTTGAACCACACTGTAGAAGACCTATGTATTCTTCATTGTAACAGAAATAGAAAGGTATAAAGAAGACTTTCCCAGCGGAGAAAGTTCGCTTTGACTTCGACAACTTAATTTCTCCAAACAAATTTGTTCCTAATTTTTTTCTCGTATTAGCTTAAACGAACTACCTTCAAAATAGTAATGGTTATAACTGAATTAACTAACCTTCTGATCCAACAACCAAGTCTTGTCTTCCGTGTAGCCTGGACAAATAAGGTCCAGTGTCCTCATCATCCTCAACTTCTGGTAAATATTTGTATTGAGATTGTCCAGGATATCCATACCGGTATGGCATAAGTGAGTCCCGGTAAGGCCAATTTTGAGGGGCAGCAGCCGAAAGGGCACAGAGTCCCAAAACCACTAACCACAAATGCATGATGATACTATACGGTAACTAAACTAGAATAGAAGGAAAGAAATACCCCTGCGCCCTTCTTAGTTTTATTCGAAGCACTCTCTTTAAATCTCCCTTGTCAGATCTCCGTCCTCGTCGTTCAAAAGAAGAGATCAAACTGAAAAGGTTTGTTGCCTTTGCCAGAAGTTTTAGTAGTTAAGGTATACGTGGAGAAGATTGCCTTGGACTCGGTCATCTCCCTTACTACTCCCTCCAGCAGCCAGTTTTCAAGTTTTTCAGTGAACTCCCCAAGTAAGTAAATTAATCACCATTTCTTAGACCGGATTCATCATTTGTCATTAGTTTTTAGTGTGTGTCGCAGGTGAGACATCAAATACAACAAAAGGTCAAATGCCCTTAAATTGGCCAGCTAGCCCAAGAACAGGGGGTTAAGGACAGCTTGTTTATGCTATTCCAATATTTTACACTGGGGATTACAAAAATTCCAACAGAGTGCAAAATGTCTCCGGTTCTAAACGATCTAAATCTCCAAAGAGCTGTCATAAAATAATCCGTTGATTCATATTCACCGTTATGGTAAATCGTGACTACAACATCGATTTTGGCAAGGAACTTAGCGTAAACTAGGGATGTACTTCTAGTAGTATGGAAAATCTCTAGTGAAAATCCTTTCGAAAGCTTTATCTTAATAAGAGGCGAGTAGTCGAGCATTTACCAGAGCAAAATGGTAAGGACCGCCTTGTTCCAACGAAATTAGCAAATACAAATTTAACTCTTCGTACGCACCCTTTCCTGGATTAGGTGGGTCAGTCATACAACAATTTGAGCTCTTGTCTACGACATACGCAAACGAGAAATTAAAAAACGAAGTGAAGTCTATCAAACCGTGCAAACCGAACCAAAGCAAAAAAGGAAACCGACTTTCCCTGCCCCCGCCGTTCTGCAAACATAAATGATTGGCTATGCACACAATTAATGGAACGTCATAGTCATAGACATACAATTCATAAAGGTTTTTAAGCCAAAGGCCAACGAGCCACAAGTCAAGCATATAAGCAAAAACAAAAAGTCAGAAACACTTCAAGGAAAACGCAGCTGATGGATTCGTAATCGTAGATAGCGAAGGTGGTAATGAACTGAGTGAGAGTTACGGTTTAACGGTCCATATAAGAAAAAGCAAAGAAAGTTATAAATGCTTCCGTAATTTCGTTAGACTGCATTTAAATTCGGAATCGGATAGGGTGTTTCTGGTAATCACAATTTCATACTGAAATTTGTAGATTGCATCATTATCGCGTGCGTTGTAATTTTTGTTTTATTTCACACTCGAGTTCCACTTCTTTCAGAGATGCCAAATCCAATATAGTTTTTCAAAACGATTTGCATGCATGTTGAACTGAAGTTTCTGAATAGCTCTTACAAGGAAACTACTTATCCTGTAAATTCTGATACCAGTTGACCTCGGCACCAGTTCGTCTGCTCTTGTAGACAGACCAGATTTTGGTCCGGCTGCTAGAAATTTTGTAACCTCTAACCCTTGCCATTTCTAGTGTGTATTGCCAGACAGACCGGGTGTTCTGACTTTTGGCTCTGAGCAAATTGCGTATGCACATATTGTTTTTCTCGACACTGTTGATTGTATATGATTTGGCTAGTACTGTACGTTTTAAGCCGGGTATTCACCCTGTAAACCTGTAATCAAGTCTAAGCCTTGCCTTTGATTTACATTCATGTTTTGAGTTTCAGTTGGATTATCTAAAATTCAGGCAAAGCACCAGGCAGGAATTCCGAAGGAACGTAAAAAAAGTAGAAGTGGTTCAGTGAGTTTTTTTTTCTGTTTGTTTCCTCTCATTCCCATCTTCGTTTAGTTTTTAGGAGTCAATGTCCAGCCAATCACCTCACACGTGATTTGTTCAAACCAACAAACGAAAGTAAAACTGGGCAAAAGAAAATGAGTGTTCGGTGAAGTACGGACAGGCATAGATCAACTTTTAGTGCAGTCTTGGCAAAAAATATCGAAGATGAGCATTGCCATCCCTTGTTAGATTTAAGTATGAGGTGTCATTTGTTCAAAGTAATTAACATTCAGGTTTTTTTATATATTTTTTTCCGCACACGGCCTTACGAGTGTGTACCCCTTCCTTTGTTCACGAATAGACAAATCCAAATCATATTCATTGCGTGTGAAGTCATTTGTGTTAAGTCAAGCATGATCGGGTGTTCACAAAGAGGGTAGGGATGGTTTGCATAATAATAGAATGACAAGCATATTCCCATTCTTCCGACTTTGGACGTCATCCGAAAAAGACTGGAAGAAAACGACTCCTGGAGACTTGACTCGAAATTAGAATTAGAAGATGTCATGATTCTACTGTCAAAATGCATTGAATCTAATTTTTTCATGTGGCGGGATGTGTACTACAAACAAATAGATGGCACTCCGATGGGATCACCACTTTCTCCCATTTTTGCAGACTTTTTCTTA
>JAQGCA010000467.1:0-27938 GCA_034698945.1 Protaphorura quadriocellata
AATGCCCTAGTAACCGCATGGTTTAAAGAGAGTAAAAAACACAATTTTATTTTCGAGAGGTCAGATCGAGCACTCCGTATAGCCAAAGACCTCAGTGTATCCTCCGTGGTTAGCCGTATCACTGCCATTGTGCCATTCAAGTCAATTCAATAGCTCACCATCGCATCGCAGTGTGTCATTGAATTAAATGGTTTGGCATTAACATAATTTCCCAACTTGTTCACAGCAAATTATAAACATATATAGGGAGGTCCTTATTTTTGCGACAGACGGTATAACGTTTAGCTCGTTCTTTTCAATTCGTTCTTTCGTTCGTTTCGTTCAATTCGTTTCGTTCTTACAATCTGTACAACCCAGCCTGATAAACGAAGGGTCCAAGGAACTAATGGAGTTCGAATTGTCGTTCAATAATACGGCCGTATGTGAAATCGGTGTGACAGTTACCCAAATCAACTTAAAATTATCGAATTGAATTGTACTATCGTCTGCGTTCTGTGCCATATTTGCAAATATAGTCCGACCTGTTCAGATCTGATGCATTTGATTTATCTATTAGATTCTATGTTGTTTGACAGAATTTAAACAATACACATTAATTAGCTTAATTGGCGTTCGCTGTTGAACTATCGTGTGGTAAATCACGTATTTCTTGCAAATCATAGATTTGCTATGTACGTATGTATGTATTAAGTATTTAGGAGGAGGTCTAGGGGAACAATAAGGTACTGCCAAGCATTCTAAACCATGCCGACTTAGCCACCAATAGACCCATTGCGGATGGGTTAGCTAGCTATTAGCTAGCTTTCCATTTCGCCTATTAACGTACCATTTTGCCGTAGGGAGAATCTCAACCGAAGAAAGACATCTTCTAAGTTCATCCTCACCATGCCTGCAAGAGGGATCGAACTATCGCAGTACCAAAGCGGTAATGGCTTTTGGAAAGGGCAGACTATTCGGAAGAACATTTTTATTAGTTTTAACTGATGTCTATAAATATGCACACTTACTCAAATAAATTGGGACCGATTCTGCGGCATCCAGTCAAATCGGAAGTGGTAACTAAATATAATAGATTGCAAAACTGATTCTGGTAAATCTGAGTATAAGCAATTATACTCCCATAAGTGCCCGTCTCTGCAATATAAAAAAACTTAGCAACCTGTTTGAGCGGTCACGGACTGGCCGTTGGTTTAGAAATTCAAAAGTGCACATCATTGAACATCCCTCTACTTCATTGGCTTCATTTTAAGCTGTGTCCCGGTCGAATCGGATAATCCGATCGACGGAATAATGAAATCGAATAGGGGGAAATACTTCTGACTCACCCTGTATATATCCACAAATTTTATATACTATTCAACTATTCGAATCTTTGTCAGAGGATATTTACCCACTATTATGATACTAAGGTTAAGTGCGCCGAACTTATTTTTCCTAAATGCCACAGAATCTCAACTATACTTGTAAACGATCTGTTGTTGCAATTAAATGACAAAGAGAACGCTCAGTGCAATGAATTGTAAACTTGGTGTGATAGTCCTTGCTGAAAAATAAATACAAAAGGAAGATCGTGTCTTCCATTGGACACTAGAGGAAGGTGTGTCAATGAAGCGCACCTCACCTGATACCTGATCACAAGTTTACTCAAGGTTAATTCAGTTGATCTTGCATAAATTATTAAGACAACGCAAGCGGTTATGGTGAATAGTTACCATCTTGTGTGTTAAGGCACTAAAATATTTTTTAACTCCACCACAATATTCAGATTAAATTTTTAATTTGTATAGTCTTGAGATTAAATCATCGACTTCGTTTTAAAAATATAATTTTTATGTAACTGTTAAACTCTATTTGTTGCACATGGAAATGTGATGCGGGTAGTAACAATTCCATTCAAACTAAAACTTAAATGATATCACCGACTGACCGATTTCAGATTTCTACCTATTTTACATTTCTTGTATTAAACTTTGAAACTCTGGTTTAGCAGCCGGATTGCAGACGGTTCTTACGTAGTATTTCGAATGAGTATTAACTCGCATTGAATATCTGCTTGTCAATATACAGTAAGTTGGATTTGCTTGAGTAATTTAAGTTAGAGGATATCAGGCGGAATTTCTAAGATATCTTCGGGCTCGAGAATATTCCAAGATTTTTAAAACATTCCAAAATCTTTGGGTCACTTTTCTATTTCCTGATGTTATTGACACGATCGGCATCACTGCTACCATTAACGAAACTCTAGTGTTTCATTGATTTCTTAACTAGGATTCATTTTTCTAAAACAAATAAGATAGAACATAGTCGGATTTGTCAGATATATAAGTCTGGTAGGCATTCGTCTAATCGTTTTCTTGTTTGTTTATTCTCGGAGAGCGATATGAAGTAACCTTAGACTAGCCCACCACAATATTTGGGCTAACCCCTTCAGAAAAGTTTGTAAACAAGATTATTTGGAACATTTTAGTTAAATCTCGAAAACTTTCCACTTAGCCTTGGCAACGTAATAAAACAGGCTTCTGCGAAACCAGCGACGATGAAATGGCTTCATTCATGTGGACACAACGTGGACATTCACAAATATCAATAGCGAGTGCGCACGATAACTGGTTACTGGTTAGTGGTAACTGGTCCGGATTGTTGACAAGTCGCCATTATTTCTCAACCTGCAATAATATATTCTGCGAGAAAGATCCGAATTTGCAAACTGGATTTTTGAGATTTATGAGTTGTGTCATTTCAAGTCGTACTCTTATAGAGATTCGCGATTTTAACACATTTTGGGTCCGATTCGAAACAGGATTGACCAGTTTGTTCTTGGAGTCTGGACCACACTGGACGGACTTTTAACATTTGATCTTCAACATCTAAGTTTTCTAGGCATTCATTATTTAGTACGGCGAAGTGTAAAAAATAAGTCGTCTTAAGATAATCCTATCGCTAATTTATATCAAAATATTAATCACGTCAATACATGACACTTTCAAAACTAAATTCGAATACAAGTTGGTTCAAAGTGAAATAAAATTGACGCAACCTGTCGGAAAATGACTCAACGTAAAACTGGATCATGGTGGAAATAAATCCGGTGAATTGGAGTTTAATTTCAAGAAAAATTCTGACGCTTGACCTAACTGTGCTGTGGTTTTAGTCATTCATGCAGACTTTTCTTGTTCCCATTCATTTCCGTGGAATATTGAATATGATACATGCTGACGGCAGGTCATCTAATGTGACGTCGTAATTGTCACTATTTGTGTCCCTTTGTAACTCATTCTATGAGCAAACAACCCTATATAGCATATGTGTGACAAGACTTCCACATAAATCAAAGTTTAATGTTCGTCCTTATCTCATAAGACAAAATATTATTGAATTACATTAACACTAACACTACGACACTTTTGAAAATTAAGTAAGGGTCGCTTTGATAAGAAACGGTCGGGTCAGAAATAAAACATTCTTCGGACTTCGACAAGTTAAAACCTCATAACTCATCCCAGAAGTCATAACAGTTCCCAGTTCCACACGAGACACATCAATCACTCTTGTTAAATCATTTAAAAAAACCAATCAAATCAATGCCCAAAGTGAAGCTAAACCGCAGACTGAAGCCTAATTATTTTAAAAGAGCAGAACAAAAAGTCTCAAAACTTCAAAAATTTGAAATTCCTCCGGGGAATACGATTTTTTAGTTTCATTTTGAAGGAGTTGTGCTGAAAAGTTTTTAAACGTTGTGAATATCTACCGAGAATGTGTTTGGAGCAAGTAAAGTGTATATTGTTGAACAAAAATAATTCTCATACGTTTATAAGATATTACGACGAGAGAGCCATTCTCCGCCTGAAAAGTAAAATCATTGGACAATTATCTGTAACCCTTAAAAAAGATTTCCCATCATCTGTTCTTCACGAACTCAGTTTGAGGTGATTAAGGTTTTGACAATTTAAGATAGAACCTTAAGACAGATTTTGGAAGTGATAATCCGAAATAAGCAAAACTGGACGAGAATTGTTAAACAATTCAGCTACGATTTTCGCATTAGTTTGCAGAAAAATCTTTCAGAGAAGTTTGACACAAAGAACATGGCGTTAGATTTCTTTGCCGGATGCGTCGGAGGTAAGATGATTTTAGCATTGGAAAATTCAATTCTCTAAGATATTGTATTGTATACAAATCGCAATGGTTGGAAAAACCAATATTGAAAAAGGCCAAGACTTTAAAATAACACTAGTAGCAGTTTACTAGCACCGAGTTAACTTTATGATCGGAATTAATAACACTCACTGATGATTCGATGCGGCGTCGCTAAGACTCTATTGTGTATGCTAAGCAATTAATGACTAAAATTGACATATCCATTCCAATCCAAAAGAATATTTTGTATTAAAATCTCCTGGTCAAATTCTGCTTTTGAAGTAAATTCGAGGGTTTCCAGTCGGGTCGAACCGGCGCCATGTAAAATCGAGGCTATACGTATGTTCTAAAATGTAGTTTTCTACATAAAAGACTCCCACTTGAAATCAGCCTAATTAATAAGTTAGCTGTGGTTTTGTACGATCTTAGATTAGTCAAAATTAATGCCTATTTTTCCATTACATTAATACTTATAATGTTATGTTGTAGACTTCTGCATTTTTGAAGATAATATTATGGAATACCGTAAATCACCTATTAGAGACGGGCCCTAATAGAACACGGGTCATTCTCCCCCATGTACTCTAATGGAAGAAATAGTCTCCTATATGACCTAACTAGTAACCCCGGAATAAATACGACTCCAAGTTCTATTTCTATTTCTCATTTATGGTATATAAATTGTGGCTCATCAAATCGCATACCTAATTATTTTATTTCTGTTTTTATTTCAGGAGCTGCTGGGCTAATCTGCGGTCACCCATTGGACACTGTTAAAGTAAGTCTTTCATTAGATTTTTACTTTCACGACGCTTTCATGTGTAATCATCATTCGGTTGAGCAATAATTTTGATCAATATTAATAAATAATGGCGCTTTTGACCCGTGCACGTGGCAATAAAAATTAAGCAAGCACGCAAATTATACATGCTTCCAATATATGTGTTCACGATTCCCGCAACTGCACTGGAATGAACTGCACTCTAGTTGAATTTAATACATAATAATTCCTGTACGAATCATGATTTTATAGGATCAACTACAATTTTTTTCGCTAACAAAATAATAGAATATCACAATTCAGGATGAACGAATAAACAGATTTACTTACAAAATCACTAATCTTTGTATGCGTGATTCTATTTTTAGGTTCGTCTTCAAACCCAAAGTCCGGACAACATTAAATATCGTGGAACCTTTCACGCGCTTTCAACTATAGTCAAACAAGAATCAGTAAGTTGTTTCTCAGATATCATCCATATTAAACATTCCAACTGACTGTTACTACAACCGCTATCAACTCAACTTTGACTTTATTTTCCATCAACAAATAGGTCCCAGGATTATTCAAAGGGATAGTGTCGCCCTTGTATGGAGTCGCAGCTATCAATGCACTTGTTTTCGGTGTTTACGGTACACTGCGCCCATTCATAGCTGGGCCACCGGGAAATGACGCACTTTGGGCTCATTTCCTAGCCGGAGCTGCCTCAGGCAGTGTCCAATCAGTCATCAGCTCACCCATGGAATTAGTCAAGATTCGCATGCAAATGAATGAGTCTGGAACTGGAAATTCTAGTTGGAAGGTTCTCAAGGACATCTTCAGAAAAGAGGGTGGTTTAAGACGTGGGGTTTACAAAGGTTGGACAACCACTTTATGTAGAGAGATACCTGGTTTTGGCTCTTATTTCGCAACCTATGAGCTCCTGACTACAAAATGTGAGATAGTTTTATAATTAATATGTCACAAATACCAGACACTTCGTATTAACTGACATTTATGGTCATTTTAATAGCTGGGCGAGATATTGGGACATTTGAGATGTTAATGGCGGGTGGGACGTCCGGCGTAGTTAGTTGGATTGTAACTTACCCAACAGATGTCGTCAAAACGCGGTTACAAATGGACACGGACAGGAAGTACAAGGGTATCGCGGACTGCGTAAAGAAAGTTTATCAGAATGAAGGACTCGGAGCATTCACTCGAGGTCTCACGCCTGCGGTTCTTCGTGCCTTCCCTACAAATGCTGCAACCTTTACAGTAGTCACTTGGATCATGAGGTTTGTACATTTTAATTATTCTTCTCGGCCTCCGCGGCCGACCAGCTCAAAGCAGACCAGTCAAACTATTGTCAATTTTTATGTATAATTTTTTACGAAAAAATTCCACAGAGAATCCTGTTTTATGCTTGACAAATTGATTATCATATTCTGTGCTTAATTTAATCTTAATCTTGTCCTGTGTAGACTGGGAGAGGAGAATCAGAGAAGTGACCTTCAAACAGGTGGACAGACTTTGACAGAATTTCTGAAAGAATGGGACGTGTCCAGTAGATTCTCTGGAGAAAAAATATACCAGTCATTCCAGTTCAAAATGCCCCAACCCCAGTTCCTGACAGTTGAATGTTTTTTGAAGACCTCAGCATTAGACACACGGCAGCGGGTACAGCTAATTACAGGTTACGAATACGATGACTATAGCAGTCATAATTATGACGCCGGAACATGTCAATTGATACCTATGGATGAATCCCAGGAATGCAGTATAAGTCATGCTGAAGATCCAGATAAGGCAAATTCAATGAGTCTGAGACCCGAGAATTCTCAGGAAACTGGTTCTGAAACGGAAATGATGGAACCCGAGGTTGAGGAATCGAATGATGAGCTTAATTTATAACGTAGGGAGACTTGGCTGCTAAACTTAAGACTGCCATTGTGTGTAAAATATGCAAATGTACTGACTAATGTCTGTTAGATTCGTAATGATAACTACCTTATGTAATGTAATGTGATGACTGAAAGGTTCTAAGTCCTAAGTTTTTAGTTAGACAAACCTTACTGTGACATTTTTTGTAGGTGTTCATGAAACTGACCTGTGTTATTTAATCCATGACTATTTTAATAAAAGCTATTTTCCCAAACAATTGTAACAATTCGAAATAAAGACTTGAAATTTTTAAATAAACACATTCCAAGGGACTTCATTTTGTAAAAAATTCTCTCTTCTGCAAGTCGTGGCAATCTAAGGCGATACAAATTCTCATGAGATTTGAACCTGTATACTACTGATTCAGTTGCAGAGTTTGCTGGCGTGAGAGGAATGTTTATGTAAAAATGATCTACCTAAGATATAGTGTCTACAATTTTAAAAGTATTTAAACTTTAATCAGTATGTGGTCTCAGTAAATTATGTATGAACGTAACTACTGTCTGTTCATAAACAATAGAGCTCTGGAAATTCCATAACTACGGACAACTCCACGAAAACAACCATGTTAAAATTTTTTGCAAAATATACACGGCCTACGAACAAGTAAACAAACTATTTCCCCTTAGCAGAGCTCTATTGTTTTTGAACAGACAGTAATATAATTCTGTACCTTGTTGTCCTGTGCACGAATGGAGTTCTCGTGCATTTGCTTACCTCAACAGAATAATCCAAGACTGGTTATAGTAGGGTCATAGTAGGAATATGGCTAATTTTGATGCTCAGAAATTCTATTTTTTGATAAAATCGTCGTATTCATTACCCCACATTGTGACCTGGAAGGTCGTTGACGCATATAATTTTAAAAGCGTCTAGCTCTCCCTATTGTGATAAGCCCGTAGAAGAATGCGGTCTGTAGTTGTGATAGTTGTCCAAGAGTCAAATTCATCAAACAATTATGCAATGAGCAAACAAGGCATTTTCAACGAGTACACCGACATTAAATAAATGCGGTAGTATTGGCGTTTAAACTGAAATCCACATGCGACATATTATGCACAAAACAAAAAGTCTGAACAACTCTAATTCTGACGAATATTCTTGTTTCGGTTATACACCCAAAACGCTTCACTACTTTAAGAAGATTTCTGAATGTCTACTGAGTTGCATATACGTATTACAGAAATTGACAGAACACACAAGGTTGTAACATAACACCGGAAATATTTAATTTTCAGCATAAAATCATAATTCCATTCTGTATTCTCCTTGTGTAAAAACTAAGACAGCTTAAGGACATACCTAACTCTCCTCGTACTACCCCGGATGGATTGACAGAAAATTTACAGAGTAAAGCGTTTCCCCTTGACAGGATGTTCGTAAAGGTCAAAGGAATCTTGTGCCAGGATGCATGAAACATACACGAAGTGCAGGTGGTAAAATATCTTAATTTGCCCCAATTGTTGAAGTCCGTGCAAGTGTGCGCGGAATGGGCATGGGCAGCATCAAGGTTTCCGGCTTTCTGATCTCTATAACTAATTCTTCGTTAGACAGCAAAGATCCATACGAGGAAAGGTACACCCTTTAAGTCTACTATACTAAAACCAATAAAACTAATTGACGAAACTTAATTATAATATATGATTCGGTCCTTGAATAGGGTATCCATCAGTCGATCAGAGGGGAGAGAAGTCCAAATTGTTCTGAAAGTAGAAAAAATTATTGTTTGAATCTGAGCCATTAAATATTTTGATAAGAACCGAAATCTTATTGAAATGTACTGTAAATTGCTGAACGAACCTGTCAGAAATCAAGCTAATTCTCCATTAGACCCGGAATGATCAAGGTCATTATTTGAGATAGCCGGAGGACTGCTGCTATCCTCCAATTCAACCACCTCAATTGAAGATGGGTCAACATCTGCATATGGACTGCTCAAATCTTCCTCGTTGTCTTCGAGTTTAATGAAAGGAATCTGCTGCGGTTTGATTATATAATTCTTCTGCATATCCGACAACTCCGTGTAGATTTGTCGAACTGGAGCAGCAAGGGATTCCCTCGAATACTTTCTGCTAAGTTCGAAGATGTGTAGCACGGAGGTGAATGCAGCTGTCGCATCTTCAAAAACTGATGTCTGTGAGAAATCGCCTTGTCGTGGGAGCTTTGGAAATCCCTAATGAGAGAGAAATAATATTTTCTAGTTAAAAATGTTTATTCTTAACGTAGTAATTCAGCAATTATATACTTACCCGTGAATGAGATCCTGCGTTTGGTGGGGAAGAATGTTTTACAGATACGTGAGCACGATTCTGAGATCCGTCGCAGAAATCAAGACTTTGTCCTCGTCCTGATCGGGGTCTGTCCAGTACAGAAGGGCCTTCCGAATTTCTCAAATTTTTATTCAAATTATATGTTGCAGGTGTGGCGATAGTCATTTCAGAAGATGCACTGTTTGCAGAAGATGACCTAGACCTTGGATTTTCAGTTTGGCGGAATGGTGGGCTTGCTGACTGACTCCGTAAATTGGCCACAACAGTGTCACGTCTGGACTTGTGTTTCCTTCCGGTTTTCGGCAAAGCTTCCTAAAATGAACTCAACCCAATAAAAAAAGAAGTGAAAAATCTGGCCCAAACGAAAAAATTTGAAAAATTACTTTTTTATTACAAAGGACTAACCGTCACTTCTCTTTTCGTATCCATCCATCGTTGAATATCCTCCCTAGTCACTCGTTTGTCGGAGAAGAATTTGTGCAACTCGTCACCCCACTTTGGAGATCCCAATTGGCCATATCTTGTCACATCTGTTCGGCTGATAGCTTTGAAATCTTGAATTCGTTTCAGCCTCATCTGTGTCAGTCCAGCAGCAATGCTTCTCCTGGTTGAAATACAAAGTTAATGCTTACAACCATTAAAACAAATAAAACAGGCCCACTGAGTCACGTCGGTATTCGCTTAATCTTTGGTAATTTGAAACTGAGATCAATCAATTTGGAAATCGAAATCGAAATCTGAATCTGATCTGACGATCATTTGTAGACCAGATAATTACCAAACTTCATATCTTCAGACAACTCAAAAAATGTTTGTTCGAATTTGAAAGTAATATAAAGGTACATAATCATGAATCTTGGATTCAGAATCGGACTCAAATAAATCTGACTAATTTGATTCGACAACTTATTGATATTATATTATGTGACCTTAGTACACACTTGCGAATAGAAACCGACAGCGAAATTATAAGCGCTGAAAAATTAAAATAATTCTGGGGTAACTAGAGAAATATGGTCCCCCATGGAGAACGAAACGATTTAAAAACAAGACTTACGGAGTATCCTTGATTTCCAATGCTTTTTTTTGCCTCATAGGAGCCATTTCTTGACTTTGTGAATTAGCCGGGCACTTGTCGATTCAATAAAATGACTTCTGAAATGGTATAAGGTGATCTAATCGTAAGTGACCTAAACCGGACACAGGCGCAGGCTGAACGACGATTCCAATCCAGTGGGTTGCTGTTTCCTTCGAAGGTGCTGAACTGACTGACTGGGATGAAAACTCCTAGAGTGGATCTTGGCTTCAGAAGTTTTGTTGTAGAAATTTGTTTTATTCCATTGGAATAATTCCAAATAATTCCTGCCCAGACAGCCTGGAGCCGGGATAATGAATAATATTATTATTACTTTATTCACAAGCGAAATGAAATACTACCTCAAGTTTCTCAAGGTTCGTAAGTTTCAAAATACTATACGGAACGGACTTATCGTATAAGTCGTAAATTGAGACATATGCACTGGGATCAGATTCACATTTATGTGTACAATTCACCTTTTACGGAACCGAGAACCACGACAAATGCCCTTGAACAGAAAATTCTCCTAGAGGAATGCTTGGAAAATAACCAGCGGTTATGCTAATTTAAGAATTTCAATGCATATTGATTTGCGTTAGTTTGAAATATTTTTGAGTCTTAAATGCCATTGTCCGATTTGGTCAACAGAGAAAACGACAGGAAGCACGTACGTACTGTATGAGATTCATGTTCTATACTCTCAACACATGTATATCATTTATGTTGGATTACCGATCCGACCTTCGATTATACAATAAGAAGACTCTGTATTGTATTCTCTAAGAATCCGACGCTTTCTGTAGGAATTGGAACATTGGAAGACAAGGATATTATTATTGTAAAAGCTAGTTGCAAATTTGCAACTGCAGTTAAACTAAACATCTGCTAATAAAGTAATATGTTCTAATGAGATAATTTGATTCGGCCTTTGGCCATGTCAATTAAGTACTTGGACTCCTGGTATCCTGAGCCCAAGTTCATCATTCAATGAGATAACCAGACGAGGCATTTAATTTTCATATCTTTGGAATGGTCAATCATAATCGTTTCCGTCAAATAAATGAATGGTCGATATTATGAGTGATATATTTATACGTAACTAATCCGTTTTTCTGGTCAGATTCAGATTTTCTCTGTCATTTCTGATCGTATCAACTATCTTTCATCAGATGATTTAATGTATAGAAATGGTATACATGCTAATGGGTTAAAGTGGTATAAGTACAATATGCTTATGCTATCGAATACATGGTGGCCAATTTTAATCGCAAGTCATACTCATAAGTTGAGATGTATCGCTCATCGTTAGTTCAATCATAAGTGGCAATGTCACTCATGGTTCTTTCGATCAAAGTTACATTCGATTGACATGACGTTTCAACATGCTCATGTAGTGTCATCGTCCTTTCACACTTTTTCGGGTTTACATGGTTTATTCTTTTTGGAGTGTAATTGTGTAAATGTAATGACAAGCGAACAATAACTGTTCCTACAAATCTATTATTCGTGTATGAAATATATACGCCCACATTTTCATTTAAATGATAGGCTAATTTGCCTCAAGTTTGATCTGCAGTTGTTCTTCGTGACCTAACGTATCTCTTTCGTGTAGAACTTAATCAGGTACCATTGAGCTTGATAAAAGAGTAGTATCATCAATTCTTTGTCTCGGAATTGATAAAACATGGATTTTAATCCATCCAAAAAATTCACAATGACAGGAACGCTTACTTGCACGATACGCACTTCGTTCCCCTTTAAAACACTTTGTATTCATTTTTCATTCCAAGCTATTTCCTACCCTAACAAAAGCAAAATGCATAGTATTAGGACAGTTTTTAAAGGGAAGCCAGCCGGGTTTATAGAAAATATTACTATTCCTAGTCCTGAAGTTGCATGTGGGTTTTTGTTGTAAGATTTAGAGTCTTTGTATATCTCTTGAACCGCAAGGTGTATAATGGAATGCATACAATAATGCCATCACTAATGCCTGCACAGGGTGGTCCAGAAATAACATGTACCTTATAATATAATTAACTCATATCAGTCATATCCAAGAGGTTTGAGACAAAATAAAAGAAGACACTTCTGTCTGACTCCTTAATGCCACTAATATTTAACGCACCCATTGTGCAAACATCTTCCAGGAGGCATGTTCGAAAACTTCAGACATATCTAATTACTACTTGAACTTTATTTCAAGAAATTTTGACATGTACGTCCGGTGGTCCCCTTTGTCAGAGTACAAATGAAATTCACGATATCTGTTCGTATACCTATAACAAGTTATCGCTGCTGGTTAGCATTATTGACATTCTAGTTTAAGATTGTTCGACCGAATAAAATCTCTGAAACTATTTTCCTAATCCGGGTGGGATTATTTTAGCATCTGAATGCAAGGCACAGTGTGTATAGCACTGCTTTATCTATCAATTTCTGATGTCTGGTTGCAAATTAGTTTTGGACTCATCGCAAATCGGATTCTCGCAAACCTCTAATTTCTTTATGCCACTTTTTTGTATGTTACTTTTATGCTTTTGACCGACTTCGCGAAGAAATGACCTGAGATTCTTTAAAGTCTCTTAATAGCAATTTTCTTGCTCACCCTGTATTTATTACCAAAGTATACCAAACTGTAAACCCTTTTTACTGCTCCATTGCACCTGTTTTGGTCTCAACCCCACCAGCTGAAGAAATTCCTAAGACATTCTCTTTGTATACCATTTTTTTTACCAACTAATGAGTGTACAGTACAGGTAGGGTTGAATTAATGCTATGGTTGTTACATGTACATACAAGTACATTTTTTATTTTATTATTGACACAAGGGAGTAATGTTAAGGAAGGAAACCCGGGCTCAGATCTCATCAGACTCCCCCAACTAATCCCTGAGGCACTTTAGGACTCACAAAGGCACTTTGCACCCTGCTTTACACGCATAACAATGGGAATATCCAATGAGAAAGTGAAAGGTTAACCCCTACGTACATACCTACACTGTGAATATTTCTCCCCTTCTCAAAAAATCAAATTGTTCAGCTTTGAACAGGTTCACATTTCAAAGCATAACATTTTAAACGTAAACTCTGTCTTGGAATCAAATATTTGAAATCTGAGTCAGAAGTTATGTCATTTGGGAAGAAAATGTGATTTCGAAGCAGAAGCGAGATAATTCGCATCCGATATCCTAAGAAAAGATAATTTTTTTAATTTCATCTGAGAATATTTAAAATATAGCTGAAAATTATGATCTTGCAAGGAAATATCTAGTTAAAATTAAACCTTTCCGGAACAAGAGTCCAAAAATAAGAAATATAAGTTATTAGTTATTCAGCGTACCGTACGTGTAAAAAAAGTGTTACGAATAATCCTAAAAAGACTCCCGGAAAGAATATACGCAAAATATTTGCAGCGAAATTATGTACTTGGGTTTCGGAGCTGAAGCAGAACAAAGGACAATTGGCAGGATCTAGAATTATAGGAGAACGTTTCGCAAGTCTATGAAATTCTGAACAGGAAAAGTTAGTGCTTCGATTCAGTACAATCGGACCGGACGCAAAGGAAAAATGTCTGGTCCGAATCAGAATTCGGGAGGAAGTGAATTTCGAAGTAATAACCCGGTCGGGAGTTCTGGTCTGGAACAACAAGTTTCAAGTGGGTCTTCTGGTCGAAGTGGCCATTCACAAGCACACGGACATGGTGGTCCAGTGGACATAAACTCTTTGTCTCATTCAGAGTTGGTTCAAAGAGTAAGGAAACTGGAGACGGATTTGCTCAAGTTGGCATCAGATCACAATCATATGATCCGTGAGGCTAATCATCATATTCAGGTACGAGACTATAACTATAACCGTACCGTGACCGACCGTGAAGATTTTACGAGATAATTTAATAAGCTGCTGCAAGTCTTGAACATGATAAGGACTGATGAGGACGTCTGATTTATTACAACTCCATTCACCGGCCACAAAATTTTGCTGAACCGTTTAGCTTAATTATGGTGGCATTCTAAGAACGTTTATCTTGTCATTGCCATTCACAAGTACGTCGATAACTAACATACTGATCAGTTACGTAACGCATCAGTTTCATTTACTTTCTGCCCAAGAATATACATAATACTAATTTACAACACCGCGCACCGCCGTACCCAACCATGACCAAATAGTCTAATCCGAGTGGTAAACTGAGGGTGCTATATTTCTAAAGTATTCGTATTCTTTCATCTCATTTGCTCTTTTACCTTGTCCGATCTTCAAAAATATCGTCAGATAAGAGTTCACTAATGCGGTAAATTAAGTCACCTCCATCGCAATGTAATGGCAATAGGCGAGTGCGTTGATTGACATCCTCATTAGCGCTCAGCTTTGTGTCTCGTCGAAGACTATAAGACTAATTAGTACCAGATAATTATACTTTCGATACAAATTCTTTGACTCGAACTATTTAAATAAATTTTTATAGACACAGACTGGTGATGTAACAAACCTCAAAAGCACGATTTCACGCTTGGAAGAAGACAACGCGGAACTCAGGGACTTGTGTTGTTTCCTGGATGATGATCGTCAGAAAGGAAGAAAATTAGCAAGAGAATGGCAGCGTTTTGGGCGATATACAGGTCAGGATTAATAATTTTTGTAGATGATTTTCTTCCTGAAAATTCCCCCAAATTCAAAACCACTTTTCTGAAACCAAGACGAGCAGTTAGCACCAAGTGCCCTGAGGTGAATGTGACAGATTTATCGGTATAATTTTTTTTTTTACTATATTACCAGTAATTCTAGAAACTTTTCCAATTCTTCCGAATTCCATTCATGCCTGTCCAGCACATGCTACTAAAATTTCCACGGAAATCCAACGCATAACTGTAATAGGGAATTAAAAATTAATTTTAATTACCCTAACCTCATCTATTCGAATTTTCGCAAGTGGAGGAAAATCCATGTCAGACGAATTATTAATAGTCGGGTGTGTTAAAATTGTAGCCACCGTAATGAGACAAGAAGTAGCAGCTTACCAGTCCAAGTTGAGAGATTTGGATACGCGACAGCAACAATTGGTCTCAGACAACACGGAATTAAAGGTTGGTTGTGGTACAAATTATGTGTAAGATACAAGATGAACCTGACAAAAATAATTAATGACAATCCACTTTCTTAGGAACTGTGTTTATATCTTGACGAAGAAAGAAATCAAAATTTTTGCGGACAATGTGGAGCAGCGTTCCGAAGAGATGATGGAGACGGAAGCAGTTCCGGAACAAATCCTACTGAAGAGTACAACAATCACAATAATCTCACATCAATTGAGTCCACTCTTAGCAATGCCAGTTCAAATTCAAATTCCAATAGTTTACAAGCAACAATTTCAGACATGAGGGATGAGGCGAGCAGAGGTATCCTCGGCAGTGAGTATATTCGAAATTGAGTTTGTTTTTGTGTGTCGTAGTATCCCTGCGTAGGATATTTATGTAACGACCCACCTGTAATTTCCTATCCAATTCTGTCATAACTTACTGATTTACTCATTCTAACAAGATATATACAAACGGCGAGGATATTCCCTTCCCAAAAATTCAAAGGCCGAGTACGTATTGTCCGGTGAGAGTTGGCGGAATAACTGAAAATATAACGTATACTTCCCAACTCCGATCTGGTGGATCAGCCAAAATCTACGAAGTCCAATCCCTACCCTAGTACCTGGGGCTCGGCTCAGGTTATATGACTTTAGATTATCTCCGCTAAATTCCTAAGCTTAACTAAGCGGTCTAACGGTCTAAGTTTTTGCATACCAATTTGATTCCAATTTCAAGATGGCGACCAGATAGCCTTTTTAGCGTTGTCCGGCGCAGTTACCTGTGGGCTTGAAATAGCATGGGAGGGCCGGAGGGCGTGGGTGTAGGAATGGAATTACATAACACGCGGAATGCACACCTTACCCGCAAGTACCACAAAATTCATTCAAGTGTGTCGTTGAATTTTCAAATACTTAAAAATTTAATAGGTCAAATCGTGGACTACGTGAGAAGCCTAGAAACCAGAGTGAATGAGTTGGAGAAACAGGAAACAATCTCATGCCCAGAATCAGTGTTGAATGCTCTGCAAGTTTTGCAGGTGTGTCAAAGATTGGACGACCATGATATCGGCGATCAAGAAAAAGCCCTCGTTCGTCAGATGTGCAATGTGAGCTTTTCATTTAGCTTTTCTTGCACTTAGTAGTACTGTAAATCGAATTTTGAATATTTTTGGATTATGAAATTATGATCTAGGTTGTGTGGAAGAAGCTTGAAGACAATCCAAAATTCTAGTCCAGCGGACCTTGTGTGGACGCGGAGTGAGTGGAATAAAAAAGCTTGTAAAATCCAATGCGCTTAAGTTCATCTGCGATCTGTTACAATGAAGAGAACGCTGAGCAAGTTCAGTATATTTATAATTAAAATTAAACTTACATGAATACTTCAAGATGCCATTTCAAGTCTTTCTTAGACTTTTGTAAATCAAGGTTCTTCTCATTTTAAATAACGCTTAATTTAGAAAGAAAGTATGAGTCGTGTTCAGATACAACTTTGAGGTTTGATACAGTATTTCTTAAGTTTTTACGATCGAGACATTTCTACTATATAGCATAAGCGAATTTAAGAATTAAGAGTGAAAATGCATGTTCCTCAAGTCCTAAAAACAATATAAAAGTGAAAATATACTATAAATAGCCGTCGTTATACCTCAAGTAAGGTAATATAATTTTAAACTAAATATTATGCAGTATTTATAAAGCAAGCAGCTAGCAGGTTTCTCTACTGATCGTAAATAAACAAAAATTCAGAAAAAAGCGTTCAACAATCCACAAGTGTTCGAAATAGTACCACGCGATAACTGCAAAAATATCCGTTCACCTGTAGAATGAATAAGGCCAAATAAAATTGGAAATACGAGTGCAGGATAATTGCTATTTCGCCACACTTCTGTGCATTTATTCCTTAATGCATGAATCGGCATACTCTATTAAATATTACAAAAACCATCACAACAAACCCACATCGCTTCAGGTACATGAAAATCGGCCGAAGGTGGTGAAATTACGAAAGTCTGACAAGAGTGACAAGTCAAGATTCAAATAAACATCCGTCTGACCATACAATAAAATTAAATTAAATTCCACTATGAAATAAGCTCACTCCTCAATCAATATGATTCTAAAGTAAAAATAGAGTAATTTATGCACCGATTTTGTTGGGTGTCTTCGTATCACGCTTGGGCCTTTTCTGAGGCGATGTAGTGGGAAATAAATATACATTTCTCTTCAATTCTTTTAAAGGACTAATGGGTATGGGTACTGGTGGGGTTGCATTTCTATTTTCCAAACTGACCTCACGATCTAACTCTTGTAAGTCCTCCAGAGGCACAAAAAATATTCCTTTCCTTTGCTTCCGTATCACTGGATTCATCACTGACTGTTCAGTTGGGGGTATACGACTTCGGTTGAGCCATCTCCTCTTGGCGATCAAGCGTCGTATATTACTCAGTCTCGCCTTTTTATTTCCCTTTGATTCTGTCAGTTTTGGTGTATGGACTAGTTTGATTTCAGCTTGCACGCTCCGGTCGGCTCTGTAAATATATTAAACAAAATTATTAATACCATTCCAATAAAATATAAACACATGAGTGAGTACGAAGGTTACAAGTACGAAGGAAAATGCCAGGGTAAGCCCGTGCTTCGGCTACTATGAAATTGATACACTAGTACCTTGTACCTGGCTTAAAAATTAAAATTGAACAGATATCCACATCCTCACATTATTCTGCAATGCTATACTACTATTCCTTCTATGAACTTCAACGAAAACTGTATCCTTTCAAGAAATACTTCATTTATAACTAATCGTCAAATCGTCATAAACTAAATTGAATTTGATAATACTGAGGTGATGAAATTTCGAAAACTTACCCAAGACTATCCGGAGGATCGGCACACGGTTGACTACTGGTAGCAGTGGACTCAATTTTAGGAACAACATCCGTCGAGTGCAACGTGCTTCCACATTTTGGCACCGACTTACTTTTGAAATGGTCAACATTTTTCACTCTCGCAGGAGTAACAGGGAGATAATCCTTTACCTTCTGACCTTCAATAATTTCAAAAACTGGTCGTATTAAGATACGGGAAAGTTCTGGAAGACTTCTTAGCTGACTCGCAGTTGGTATGTTCTGACGATTTGCACTTAATTTTGATGTAGTGTTCTTATAGAAGAAGTCCAAATGGAAAACCACCATTTGTTCAAACTGGGAAAGTTCATTAAATTCCAGAAAAGGTTTGACTTGGAGGCGACGAATATGAAGAGCGGATGCAACACTCTTTGGATCTTCTCTGTGAAATGTCCCTAGAAAAAGCCAAAAGAGATAAACGTCAAAACAATCCGACAAATGTGAAATTTTTTTCTAATAAATTGTGTCAAAATAAAAAAATACAACAAAAAGAAAACATACTTCGATCAAGAACTTTAGGCCTGAGTGCATCGAGTATGGAATCATCACCACTGTTAGTGACCTGAAGGAATTGTTCCAATCGATGAATTGCATATGAAATCCAGTCCTGACCAAGTGATTGGAGACATTCAGCTAAATCCACATCATTCGGTGGGTAGTTGCGCGAAAGTCCTCTGAATGGTCTTAATTTGCCTTTAAGCGTCTCTGACCTCAAGCCAAGAATAACATTGTAGGCTCTCCTAAGTGATAAATACTGAACATCTTCTCGTTGCTTCGTTTCCTGATAGTCCCTTCGATACTATTAATTACAAACAAAAACACGTAAATTATAAGTGGAAGTTCCGAATTCATGCGTATATCAAAGAAAACAAATTAGTACTCAATACAGAAATTTTGGACTGCGTATATAGTTAGCGATGTTACGTACCTCAATATAAGTAGTTTTATTCAAAATAGATATCAATCTCGCGTGGTGAGATCTCACCACAGTCCGACTTCTGTACCGTGAGTGAGTTCCGTCAAATTCTCGGGCGACTAGGGTCCAGTCTTTATTAAACTCCTTGGCTAGGTAGAGTAACTTGAGTTCGTCTTGTCTGCATTAAATTATAACAACAACAATTTAGTTTTGTCCTAATTAGTAGCCTGACAATGAGCAATTTCTGGAGTTTGCAGGACGAAACCAAAGCTAATTCTGCATTTATTAATTACCTATCATAAAATAGTTCCACAAAAGTCAGAAACTCTTACTTACTGTCATGCTACTAGTAATACGCAAAGAATTTAAAAGCATTCATGGTGGCGGGCCCTAAACTAAAACTGACCATGGTGTTGCTCTCTGAGTGACCTCTGGGACAGATAAGGGATTTCCGCCAACTGGAGAAGCAATTAATTCCAGAAAATGTCAGGATTCCAATAGAGCAATCCTATTCCCAACAAAAAATTGGTACAGTTTGGGAGATCTCATATTTTATTTCGAAAAATGGCAACTTCTGAGAGCACAGTCAGCACGCTCGCGATAAATAAAACAGTAATTAGAAGAAAGCTTGCAACGAACTCGAAAGTTAAAAAAAAAGTACGTTATGGGTTTCTTAAAAACAAAAATGCATTGAACAAACTCGGAACAAATTAGTCAATCCTTCGAATCTTACCTAACACAAACTGCGCCGCCAGGCGTCCTGACTTACCCACCCGTGTTCACTTAATGGTAATAATTTCAATATAAAATACTTACACTGTCCATGGTAGTACCCATTCATCGAACAAAACCCTCAGACGACGAGTCCAAACTTTGTTAGACCTCCAACTCAACATCTTACCAATAGGAAGGGGTCCTGGCCAAGCTATCTGCGGATGAATTACTAAATCGGAGAATTTTTCCATAGTCACCAATAAGATCGCGTCTTCCACCGGTGAAACAGTTTCGTACGTTACTTTCTTGTATTTCAAAGTTGTCTCGTGGCAAATCCTGGCTGAGAATGTATTATAGTCCTGATCCGGGAAATAATTATTTAGTGCGACGGCCGCTGTTCCGTAATTTCCACCTTGACATATTTCATTCACTACTACTTGTTTTTCATGAAGGCTCCATTCATACTGGGATTCCAATACTTTGGGAAAATTTGACTGGACGAAATTAGTGTACATGACGAAACACATAAACGGAGTAACTTCGTGACCCATGCATATTGCTACCTTATCCCAATTTTGCTCACCAAATACGCGAACAATTTCCTGAAATCAAAATATAAAGGACAATGTTAAAACGGCTGACGAGAATACTACGTTTTTTCTAGAGCCTTTCCTATTCATATCATTATTTACATAAATTAAACCGATTGTATTAGTTACCTGTAGACGCCGCAAAGTCTGCTGGGTCCACGGGAAATTATCATTTGCTGGGTTGAGAACACATTTCCATAATGCTTCACATTGATGTGGTTCGATCTCGTATTTAAAATCATTTAACTGTGGAAAGAAATAAAGAGGAGTAATTAGCAAGAACGTCAAAATAGCATGATTTGAAATATTTCTACAAACTTACCATTATTTTAGACACGTGCATCCAGTCAATTCTTATCTTAGTGCCGGTAAAAATTTCATCTAAAGTGGTTTGTTTATCTATCTCGTCTGCATTAATTTTCCATTTGTAAAGGTCAAAAACAGTCATCAAGCTGCGAGCAACAGCTTGTATATTTCCATCCGGAGAATACCAGGCTTGGACTACTGGTGAAACTGTTGAATACTGTAACTTTGGTGTGCGGACAACAAGGTCACTGAAGTTGGATTTCTGATATCCATGGTGCCTTAGCCATGCTAATTGTTCCTGTGTAGCTCCAGCCTCAAACAAGAGTCCTTCGAACCTGGCGTTCGTACGACTCAATTTTTGTAAAACAACTGAAGTCAGAATGGAAGTTCTAAATCCGTATTGTACTTCTGGAGACACTGTCAAAAGAAACAGAATTATAATTTAATATAAAATTAAAATTACTCAACTCAATATCACTACTTCAAATACTAAATACTTATATAACAATCTCGTACGTTAATAAATCAGGAGTTCATCAAATACTAATACTTACTTTCCAGTGGACGTGCAATCCGGCATTGGAGAAACGTAGAAGTTAAAGGATTATACACAACTGGGTTGATATCTCCAACGTGCCTTAGCGTTTCAACTACCACTTTCTCTTCTTTAAGTGGTAATATTTTCTTCGATATTCGTTCGATTTCGCCCTGAACCAAATGATTTTCGAGTTGGGTAAGGTTGAACTGGAATAAATGAATTGTCGAATACGGAATTAGATAACCAGGTATTGAAACAAGAAATTGGGTTAAGAATTATATTTAATTACTATATTGCATTATATTTAAAAACTTGCTCGAAACTTACCAAATTTTCCTTAAGTTCTTCCAATTTCTCCATAATTTCCCATTCCTCATTAGTTATACCAACAAAAAAATCTATTATTTGATCGTCTAATTTACGAGCATGATTTTCGACGAATTTGTGAAGGTCAGTCAAGATTCGAAGCTCCTGAAGAGATGCTGCATTCACAAAAAAATTCAGTTTACATTAATTTGCCCAATTCCTAAAATGAATATAAAACATAAATATATCAAACTTACTAGTATGAAAATTTAAATCTGCATAGGATTCGGAATCGGACTCCTCATCGGAATCATGTTCATAATTCCAGTCCAAGAATGAATTGTCGTCCTCGGCGGCAAAAGTATTGGAATTTGAAACACTCGGAAGACTCTTATAGTCTTCTTGACTCTGACTCCCTGAGACGTTCTCAACTGAGTCAGGCGGCGTTATCAATATAGACGATGACGTAAGCCAAAAGTTCTCTTCGTTGTGACAGCTGAGGAGGAAATCCAGGGAGTCATCACTGCTACATAAACTCATTTTGCTTTTTCTGTTGTGCTAGAAACAACAATAAAAACATATTACCACATTACATAATTGTACATTTAGTCGGATTCTCTACCTACAATAAATAATCAATTCGTCATTATTCTATGGACTATTTCAATTTCGATGACATCTCAATTTGGAAAACTAAGCCGAAGTAAAATGATATAGGTACACCGACTGAATATGACCTATTATTTATTATGACAATTATTGTAAAATGAAGCAAAAAAAATTAAACTTTTATCATTGTTTTTGCTTCCTTGGATTAAACTGTTGGAAATTGAATGAAGTGGGGAGGTTAGGAACAGAGGCATAAGTTAAGATTGTACAGAAAAATATTATCCGGTGTCCGGTGAGAGTAATAGACGGAATTTTCAGTAAACTTGACAATAGTACCACCAAATACGTAGTAATATTCTGAAAAACAAATTATTATGCGTAACTTCAGCATCCATTATACTTTTACATTTTACTTACAATTGACGACCTTCCAGACCAGAGGACTAGTTCTGCAAAATTAAGCAATGAAAAGAACAAAAAAGCTTACCAAAAACGATTCAAGAAATCCCACTAGCCAGTACGGATGATCACTGGTTAATTTGTCACACAAAAATCTGTGGCAGGAAACGCGGACCGGAAGCGCAATCCACTGTCTTCTGCTCCAATCCACAATCCAAGTTAAATTGCCATCCTTGATGCCTAATAAGCGCAGAGCTTAACAGCAAGGACGTCACTGGCCGAAGGCCAACACAATTAATCAGTATTTTCTGTTGTCACTTCTTTTTTCTTTTACTTCTTTATTACAAATTAAGCCGGAAAAACTAACTTAAAGTTGAAACGCTTGAACCACTCTTTTCGTTTAAATTTGGCGGCGAGATTTCTCCACGCCATTTGGTTCAAGCTGAGATCAGTGTCTCAATGGTTTTAGGGATAAATTCAATGAAACCAAACCACTGCTAAACGATTAACGTGACGAGAATACAGAAACTCAAATAATCGATTACAAAATCATCAGTCAATGCATTAACTAATTAATGGATTATGAGATGGCTCTCACTATTAACTATTTTTTAATTTTGTATGACGTCAGGACATACACCACCACAAACGCATAAAAGTTATAAATTGCCGGTTCTGTGTGATAGCATAATAATTGTTGAATTGGTTTGAATCACATTTCCCATTAATTGATGAAAAAATAATAATATACGGAGGGGTAAATTGGATTGATGTAAGACGCATAAATTTCTAATTGGATTGAAAAATTCCAGCTATTTCATGTACGGAATAAAGTAAAGTAAGCAGTATTTACGACACGGGTTGGAATTTGGAATGAATTCAAAACATGAAAAAAGTAAAGCAGAGTTGAAATTCCAATATTTCCAATTGAATTTATTTGTTCCACGAATTCGGATATGCAATAATGGAAATGGAACACATTAACATACATTTCAGTTCTATATTTCTTTCTAGGGCTTCCGAGTTTCAAGTTTACACTTACACCAGTAGTACGTGCGAAGCAAAAGGAGCAAGAATGATTGTTCAAATTCCAAGTTCTTATTATCAAAACAATTCATTTTACACACGAAATTGAGATTACGAAATGAGTGTGTAGTACCGACACACTTGCATGCATGAAGTAAGGTCAAGACATACAAGTTGAGTTTTGAAAGATAAATAAACTTAAAACTTTTATGGTAATAATAAATGGAAGGTTTAAGTAATAGCCTATGCGCAACAAGAAAAATTAACGGACGATTCACGATTGGTTCATAATATTAGGTTCAATTCAACGCACAGTTAGTTGTCTATATGACTTCTCGTTTTACTTCTTTAGTATACGTTGCATTTCTTTATTCTGATGCTGAATTCGTCCATCAGCTTTGTCTGTTTTAGTTGTAATTCGTTCTATAATTTCATTATCTCCTTCAATTGCTTCTCCAAGATTTACCCCGAGAAGCTTGAGACGAGCTAGAGAAACACTCATATCTTCTAGATTCCTGTCCAGAATAGCATCAACATCTCTGGACGAGCGTTCGTGTTCCATCCTGAGCTGAGCCGCCGGATGATCTTCGTAATTATTGGAATAGGAGGTTTCTTTACGAGCTGCTAAAAATTCGGACAAATCGCTCGTGGACCTAGGAATGGATGTATCGGGCTCGGGCTCTTCTTGGACCGTCTTTGGTGGCAACACGTCGGATTTGCTTCCAGAGAAGTAGTTCTTGATACTTCCGAATACACTCTAAACAAAATTCTATGTTAGTAAAATCCTCGGCCAACGTATATCGAACCTGTCCCAGGCGACCACCGGCTTCTAAGTCCGGTGGTTCCGCATTCAGTCCGAGAGTCAAGCTTAACTTTCAAAATTACTTGAATCTTTTATTGAAGAATCTAACCTTTATTCCGGTAATATGCCGTTGACTCACGCGTAGATTCGCATTTATGTCGTCCAACTTTTGTTCGGTTCGTTTGAGTGCTTCTCTTTGAACGGCCAACTCCTGCACGGGTAAATAAAAATGGATTAATTTAAACTGGAATTTAGAATACAACTAAAATTATTTATTACCTTTGGGGTTTTCATCCAAAGAAAAATATAATACTGTTTCATCACTTGAGAACTAAAAAATTATATTACAAACTAAATTAAACTAACCTCTGCAGTTGCAATCCCAATGTCCTCCGAGTCTCGAAGCAAACTGATTGACCTCATGGATGATTGAATGGTTCTCTCTTCAATTTTTTGTTTCTCTGCTAATAATTGTTGTCGACGTTCTTCAATTTGAGAATTTGGTGTGGTACGAAGAAATGCACTATCCATATCATCTTCTTCAGTGGAAAACAGTGGACGACTCCGCTCAAAACTGAAACTGTTTGACCCGGCCATTTCTTCGGGTGATTGATGCACTGATGATTTTTTAAGGTACAGTGATGTAGCGTTTACTAAGGTTATTTCAGGTTTCGAACTCGTTGAGAGTACTGATGATGTAGGGAAAAGTACGAGGTATCTGTATTTAAATCAATAAATTAGTATATCACAGAGGGAGAATAGAAATAAGTTACAGAACAGTGGCATTTAGGGGTGGCAAGATTAGACAATTTTGTGAAACGAAATCAAAGCAAGTTGTAAGTGATATTTCTTTCAGTCCTGGGGAAGAAAAAACGGGCAAAGGATAAGTTAAAGTTTCCAACAATGATAAAGTTTAAAAGAGGAGAAATATAAAATGTCCGTCCGTGACGGTAATTTCATTATCGTTTAAATTAAATTATATTGTAATGCTCAACATAAAATGTACTGAAAACTGATACCACTGACACTGAGAATTATTTCCATCAATTAAATCACTTACTGTAATTTAGGCCACGAATTCCAGTGGTCCACATCCACATCCACGTCCAATCAACTTGATCTAAGCCAAACAGATGCGATTTTTTAAAAAGAAGTAAATTGAAAATTAGTGAGCTTGGTTGTTGGTTCCCAAAATTCCGCTTAATGTTATTGTTTGCTCTGCATAAATGAATGAATTAGGTGAAAGATCACAATTTGATGAGTCACTGATTAATAACTAATTTACTTTTGCGTCACGTTACAAATCCCTAGAACCAAACTGGTGTCAAGAAAACCACCCAAAAGACTCGTATGATGACACAGTTCAATATTTATTTGCATTAAACGATTGCGCAATTCTCTCTATGACTTGATCGAATCGAGACGAGAAGTGATGAGACGCACAGTGAAAATAAACGTTATTGTTTAGCGTGTGTGTCGACTCGCCTCGTTTTCGCTCGTAGATTGCTTTATAATCCGGACAAACTTCATTGTATTTATAAAAAAGGACTTGGGGTTATAGTTTGGAATTATCATAATCAGGAGTTATGCGATGTTAGAATTAAGATATTAGTTTCCAAGTGCCGGCTTATTGTCTATTTCTACTAATGGAGCAAGGTCCAACAATGCTATGAAGGTTCAGAGTTCACCGTAATTTGACGAATGCTACTGTCGCGGTATGTATATGTAGTACAACCGATGGGCAATGGGAATAAAGGTTAGCAAATGCTTGCACTCTTTCCTATAAATTGCTAAGTTTGGCGTGAATAAAAAGTTCAGAAACGGCATTTTTCCTGAAAGCTTTCTCTTTTAATCTTGTTTTGAAGCTCTGTAGTATAGTAAGACATCTGAAAGTTATGAAATCATTATCGTTTGAATCTCTACCTTATTTTTCAATTTCTTTCTTTATACTAGCACTTGGAGCGACCGATTTATGAAAAAAAAATCTAAATCTTTGTCACTTGAATAAACAATCTCTATCTATATAACTCTGCCAGGTGTGAATTACCTATGTACGAATCAAATTAATTCGAAATTAACTAATTATGCTGCTTGTCGGTTTACTAATTTTGGAAGTCCTTAATTTTAAGGCAAGTCAAACTTAATAGCTCACGCCATTTAAATGAGATGTACTGGTTGACGAATAAATGCTTTCGAATGAGTTGGTCTCGGTCTACAACAGAGTACTTAAATCGGATTTAAGTTCACTGGTTTATTTACTCGACATTCTAACAAAATAATAGAATAACATATACCAAATACCAAAAAGGTGTAGTGTGGGGGAGACATACAAAAAGTATACAGAAATGGAAAGTAAATTAAATCATCAAAACCACGAGCTATCTTGTCTTCGAGGTGCATCATAACTTTTGTCATGGCTATCGTCCTCATTATCTGAGTCGCTAACTTCCAAATCCGCATGGATATTTTGTACCGACATCGGAGCCGGGTCGTCAATCCCAGGGCGCTGGTAGTACGGATCATTTCGGTGTTCCCTGGAAATACTTGTACTGGCTATTGGTACACCATCTAAACAACCAGAGAAAAGTCGTGTATTAGTCATATCATAATTCGAATCGAAATAGATACAAAACATTATAGTACCAATAACCGGAAAGGGGAGAGGAAAACAAAATAAATTTGGATTAAGGTTTAAACGTATTCTACGAATAATTTGGTAAATTTGGTTCGTCCACAAACAAAAACGTTATAGTTGAAAGCCAGAGAATTATAATAAACCCGTTCATCTACGCCACTCACGGATGTTAAACGTGGACTAACGCTTGCAGCTGGCCTAAAATTAAGCGTCCTAGCGTAATTCTTAATTGTCCAGAGGAATTTGACCAGTCGTGACCGGATACTTGAACAGATCTCAGGACCAGCGTTCATTGGGATTGGGAATCCTAGTAATCCCAGTAATCCGTACTAGATTAAACTTACATTCGTTGACTCGTGCAGGAGCGCTCATTGCCTTGCTTAGTTCCATCATGGCTTCGATAGCCTGTTGGTCTTCATCGTCCAAATTTGACGAGTCCCCAGTCTGTTGACGGCTTCTTTTCCTCATAGGGGTACTGTCTTCGTCGCTATTCATGATCCAAGGTTCACCATCACCATACTGCTCGTAATGTGGTCGTTTTCTCCTGGACGAAGAGTCCTCTTCGTCAAAACTTAGACCTCGGGAATCAAAGCGTGAGGATCCCTGTTGTGCCTCCATTTCTGATGGGTAACCCGGAGGACTCAAGGATAATCCAGATGGATGTCGTATCGGCGTTGACCGCGCTTGTGACCGGCCTTGACTACTTGGTCGGCCCCGCTTTGACGGTCCAGGTTCATCCTCACTGATATATTCTCCCTCTGAAATATTTAGAGAAATGCAAACGCGTTTTAATAATCAAATCAGTACAGTTAATTAAATCCTGTGCCTTCACTTCGTAATGTAATAAACTGCGAGCAGTAGAGATGCGAAAGGCTTGCATGGAATGAACTGAGAAGAAATTCAAATTATATTATTGGCCACAAAAT
>JAQGCA010000468.1:0-27919 GCA_034698945.1 Protaphorura quadriocellata
TTCTCCTCTCAAAAACTCTCGATTCTCAACAAAAAAATTATTTTACATTACCATGTCCTAACCTGTATAGTTTATACTCTTGGTGTCATCCACAGAATTCAAGAAGACGATGAGTCGCAGACAACATCAATAAAACTTTCGACGAAGGCTTACCAGCAGGCAGCCTCACAGCTCTTATTTGAGGCGACTGGAAACTGCACAAATTATTATTCTCACTGGACTTTATTTCTCATCTAAAATCCATTTTCATGGGATCTAATGTTGTTCAGAGAAAGTCGGCACGCCAGTCAAATTTAATTGTTCCCCGTGTGAGTGCAATCTCTCAGACCGATTACAAATATAGAGCGATTTGTCTTTTCAACTCTCTACCAGCGAAGCTGAAATCAATTAAAGACAGGGAGCCGTTGAAGGACGGATTAAGAGTTTAGTTGACTAACAAACGTCTAAATGATTGTCTTCTTTTAAGATTGGAATATTTGGTATTAGATGTGAATTATTGGACTACTATTATGATGTTTTCTGCGATTTTAGTGTAAGAAGTTTATTTGTTATGATTCTTGTTATCACACATGGTCCTCTTGTTTACGACAGTTTATTCTGAAAAGATTGACCAAATAAAAAAACCTTTATATATCTATCTATCTTTTCAACACAGGTTGGAAATCGAAAATCTGTTCTGACGAAGCAGAGTTTTACCGATTCTTGAAAAAAATCTCAAGTAAAATGGACAACAATCATGTTTCAAGGTTCAGAATGGGAGCACGGTGCTAGCAGTTGTCCTTTCCTGGAGCAAGAACAGTGCAAGCATAAACAAGGTTTTCCGATACAGCTTCAATTAACACCACCTAAAGCTAAGACGGTATCCCTTGGTCAAAATAGTAAAAGTGTGCAGACGAAAGGCGGCACTTACACGAAAGGCGGCACTTACAATGCAGACGAAAGATTGTTGGTTGCTTGATTTTGTGATGGCTTGAATGTTTTCAGAATAGATGATTCTGTTGATTCGTTCTTCTATTTGCCCGTGTCGTACTCTCATTTTCATCTCGAGACGATTAATCAAACTGAATTTGACGTATGGTTTTGCTTTCCTGTTGTCATTCTATTTGGGAAGCGGAAACGAAGTTATAAGTGATTTATATTCGTTTACTCGTATGAATTTGTTTGTCGAGCGATCAATTTATTTGGCGGCGGAATTAATTTTTTAAGCAGCGGTATCTATTCTTTTAGTAGTGTAATTTTTATTTCTCGTGACAACTAATATTTTAGCAGCGAATTTAAATATATAGCCGAGATTTCTGTCCGTCTGGTCGTACAGTGTTTATTTATCGTAAAACCTATTAGGCTGAGCGACCCGTATATTAAGTAGTGCAATATATTTAAGAATGTATTCATTATGCCGTGTTTATAATTTGTTATCGGCTAACCTAGATATTAAGTCGCGAATATATTTCTGATGCAAGAGTTTCTTTATTTATCCACTGAGTTTAAATATACGAGAGATATGTTTATTTAGCCGCGGTTCTATCCGTTATGCTGCGGATTTAAATCACACCCTAATTAAACATCAGCAGACAATCTGTCATTGGAAAATATTGATTAAAAAGGCGTTCTTACAAATTATTGCACACTTTAAACTTTGCTACTGAATAATCATTATAAAGCAAGGTTTTCCTAAGGTTTCGCTAATCCACGGGTGCTTTGTACAATGCGTATCGTGGAACAAAATGAAGTTATTATTAATTAATCACCACAGTAGTTGCCGACTTGGTCTCGGTTTGTTTACACAGGTGTGATTCAATTCCTGATGATGTTCCTGGATTGAGATTATCATGAAGATCGACCGGTAATACTGATGCATGGGAATTTGGTGAATCTTTAGAAATTGATTTCCGATATTCTGCGTAAGAGGGCGGAGGTGTTTCGTCTATTTGTATATAGCTCACCGGTATTGAATATTTAAGTGCTGATTCAAATTCGGGAGGAGGAGTGTCTGACCACGTAATGGGCTCTGAAATAATTTCGAGTGTTAATATTGCGAGAATATTTTCAGTTAAAATACATGACCCGAGAGCCTCAGAATAATTTGCTTTAACAATTTTCAACTTACGATGCACCACGTGTACTATATTGGGTCTACTTTCTACTTCTAACCGATCTCGCTCTTCTAACTTTCGTCTGTAAGCCGTATACCAGCCTTGCACCTTTAAATAGCAAATTGACAGTTTTAAAGTTATCACTACTTATAACTTCATTATAAAATATTGCTTACGATATATCTCAGGACGAAGAATACAAAGACAACCGAGAGGATCACGAGTGGTTCGGTGAAGTCTCCCATAATTCTTATGAATATGACCAATATGAAGTTCTCAATTACTGTCAAAATGTTTCGAAGAAGGGAATTACAACTAACTAAATAGCAACATTTTGTATTGTCCATGTGCCTGGAAATTAGTTGAAAATATTTACTATCAAGTGCAGTGTACTATCTAGTCTGTGAGTACTAAAGTTTACCGTTATCGTACAAACCCTTGTTCACACAGAATTATTCTCACATTAGCACGAAGTACGCATTTAATATCAAAACTGATACGCCACCAAATTGTAATAATCATAACAAGGTTATTTTATCCGATGTTGTCATTGTATTTTGAATCGTAGTAATGGATTGAACTTCCGAATTCCTCACGAAATTGTGTCAGCTGTTTTCACCAGAAATCAGATTTCCTCCCTGTTGTCCTCCGCTTTTCATATCGATATCCGACTGAGTCGGACTGGAGAGTACAACAAACAAACAAAGAACAATACTGTATGATTGCACTGTAAGTTGAGGTCAGCCTTTCGACCCAAAAAATTACCGGGAAGTAATATCGACAATATCGTCACTGGAGGGGAGGCTATATGTTCAATATGCTCGAATGACATCCAATGATCCGATAGACAGGCATGACGTAACAAGAGAAAGTTGGTCAAGCCAAAATCTTTCACCTTAGCATAAATCAAATACAATCGGTTAGAAAAATCCGACAAATTTAACGTAACTGAATTAGCGTATGGTGTACTACTAGCTCAACTTGACTTTGTCCGGGTTGCCAGAAGAAGTGTGACTTACACTGTAGACTTTTGTAATTGTACAATTTGAGTTTTAGTATTACCTACTGTTATTGAACTCACACCCAACCTATGTGTGTGCTTGAATTCCAAAATAAAATGTCACCAGCCCTCCGCCCACCGACCCGCGGATAAATTACACTTTTTCCCAAATTGCTAAGCGCCGCGCCGATTTACAAGTTCAAACGCTTTCTCTAACTTCGAAGTGGGGTACATTGTACATAGTTATGACCCACCCTGTATGACAAACTTGGTAACCAATACCGCAATACCCAATACAGGAATATTAGCTGGAAGACCTACCAAGCCTACTTCCCCCTCTGTCAACCAAGAAACAGGTAATCAACTTGAGTCTTCAAACCGTAACTCGAAAATATTTTAACAATGCAATTGTATTTCGGTATAGCCGATGTAGCAATTACGAAAGTATCAATTACTAGAAATCTGGTAATAACTAAAACAAAGTCGTTGTGGCAAAATGCACTATTTATTTTGTATATTCCACTTGGACTTTCCTGAATCAAAAAACCAGGTATTGTAACTGAAGAGCTCGGTCAACACTTGATAGAACAGCTGGAAAGATCTAATTCAGGATTGTCACACACTCCAGCTAAAATTATCAAGATTACTGCTAGATAGCTGGTAATAATTTCCTCTTGAACTCGAGTAGAAATTGCGTTCCTCTACATTTCTGTCAAATCCAATTTATTTGCTGAACCTTATGAGTACTTTCAGCCGTTGAAACTGAACATAGAAAATTCTGGAATATCACTAGCAGCTTAGTACCGCTAAACGTATTGCATCTCACTAGACCTCAGAAACGGCAATATCAAGTTACTATTTAATCCAGGTTTGGATATAAGACATCGCTGGCTAATTCAAGTGAATTTATTTATGATCGAAATACGCACGGTTTTGCAAGGACTGAATGGCTGAAGGTTGATTCTAACCGGAATAATACCAAGAACATAGTACTTTTTATTTGAAAAGAGCTTTAAATTTCTTTAATTGGATACATGAATTGACTTAGATCATGCTATTTACTGCCATATTTTATACAGACGGATAGTTTAACTAAAATTAAGATTTGGTTTAGTCTCTTCGGTCTTTTCGATAATTTAATTGTCATTTAATTTCAGGAATTTAAAAAAATTGACTCTGTTTATCTACAGGCAAGTGAAATCAGTTTTGACAGTTGAATAAAGGGGTCGATCTCTGTTATGTGAATTATTAGAATTATATGATTTTTTGGGTCGGCAATTATTGCAAGAATCCATCAACTAATTGCAAATTACAACTTTTTAATTTAAATGAGAGCGCAATGGTAAACAAAAATGGCAAACAAGTGGGATTCTACGGACTGTGTCCTGTTCTGCATGATTATTTAGCACGGGTTGTATCTTGAACAAAATGTAGAATAAAGGAAATGTTGATAAATAAATAAATGGTTCCATTTTCATTCTCAAAGACCATTCGACATTACCGTATATGACCGATTAGAGTCCGATGCTTTCATATACTGCGGTATGGTGGACTTTCATCGCTTTCTCCATGAGGATTAATGATGAAAACGGGAGAAAGACTACGACTTGTGCCCATTAGTCCCGGCCTTCTAGCCGTCATTTGCGGTAGATGCTTTCGGATATTCGATTTATCAGGTTTGCAGCAAAATAGTTGACTTTTTTGACGCAGTCAAGATGTCATAATTGTGTTACCCTATGCCTGGTTGATGCAGTCATGTGCAGAACCCCGTCCAGCAGCATAATTTCTATTGTGCGCTTTGAGACATTTCATCTTCTCTGTTCGCATATTTTTAAAATTTATCTAATCAGTATATCTGAAGCCAACATACCAACTAGAGTATACATGATTTATTGTCTCTCAGCTATTTACATATCATGTGTTACGTTTTGTGGAGACAAAATTGTATGGAATGCACTGAGTGACACGAACACGACCATTCAATAATATACAAGAATGGACTTTGAAGCTTCTGGTTGTAATTGTTTATATTAGGTCAGGAATATCTGAGTAACCAGTAATCAATATTCGGACCATTTTTTCAATGACAGCGTTAAGATAAGAGAAACTTTTGATGGGAATAGAGAAATGAAACCCTCTTCAGTTTAATGTAAATTCATCTCGACCATTAATAAAGTTTATGCTATTTAACTCAGCAAATTATTTCTGGACTTGTATGTATATCTCATTTATTTACTGGTTGTCGACTGTTACAAATTTGACTTACTAATACTAACTTAACTTAACAAACAAATAAACATGGCTTTTAAATATTCCACGTCATACGAAATTAGAAATACACATCGAAACACATGCAGGAGTACCATCATTGTGTGAAAGCATTTCCAAACACGTTTGACAATTAAAAAACAAACTAACCAAACCTTGCAAATCGTCATTCTAAGTAGAATAAAATATTACAAATGTGAGTTTCAAGTTTAGGGCATGATATGATATGATACCCTTATTGCTAATGCTAAGTAACAAGTATTTTGAGTTCGGTTCGTAATCTCTACTGACGTTAGTTAAAGTAATAAGTGTTTAACAAACAAGTAGTCATTTGTACCATTTTGTCAGTCTATGCCATGATTACAGTAACTAATTTCTGCATTTGGAACATCCATAACATTAAATACACACCAGACATTGCATATTCAATTCTATTTTTTCTGGCCTGCGGAAAAAATAATGTTCTGTTCCAAAGTAGGACAATGTCAATTCAGAGTTCTACACACAATTTAGTTAAAACTACTCTAAAATACAATTTGTACAAACCTAAAGTTAAAATCACCATTTTGGTGCTAATTACAAAGCATTCTACACCCGGGTTCTTTTGATCCTTCAGACACAACTTTTACCATGTACGGCATATTAAGATGCCACTAAGTGCAGTTGTTGGTCATGGGAACCCGAAGTTCTCTAATTTAGTTGTACTAGTGGTAGAACAACATCAGTGGTTTGAGGTCACACTGATTGTGGTATCGGGATTTGTACTACCCAGGTTCAATGCGGCTGTATAATTTGGAGGCGGCTCTTCCATGTCAATAACGTAAATTGGAGACGGATAGTTTACAGCCACTTCGAAATTTGGAGGTGGTAGAACGATTATGTGTTGTGGTAGATTCGGGGAATTTCGCTGAGTTGATTCAGGTCCTGAAACATTTCAATTATAATTATTAGTTTATTACAAGATTCAAAATTTTGAGTTTCTGAATATGAAAATTTAAGGCGTCGCGTTTTACCATTTTGTCGAGTTCTTGACGCGTGTCTCGCGGCTGCTCGTAATAATTTTGAGTTTCTTTTGGAGAGTCCACCAGACATGAACTGACGTTTCCATTCTTTCAGCTAAAAATCATATTTAGGATCGTCTCAATTAAATAAAACATTTCATAAAGGTGGAAGATTGGCATTGACGCATATAAATATAGTGATGTTTGAAAATGCAGTTTATTCTTACAAGCCATAAAGATAGAACGGCGAAAAATGTAATCGCTACAATAATCAGAACTTCTTGCCACGCGTCCATAATTTATATCGTAGACAAAATTTAGCAGCAAAAGCTAGAGGGAAGAGGAGAGAGCAGTTGGAGTTGTTCGCTGAAGAGTCTCGTTTATGAAAATGATATTTTTTCCAAAGAAGTGTTCTGAATATATCGAAATCAATCCGTACTTTCACGCACACACTCAGGACGAGTGTTTTTAAGGTCCACTTGTCGTGGATAGTGGAAAATTAAACCCATCGTAAAGATAAACAATAAAATTGATAATCAATCGATACGTGTTACGAACAGCTAACATTACGACGTAAAATGTTATTCATTGCAATCGTAACGAAGGTCACTCTGTCTTTGTTATTTGCTCATCTACCCACAGTGCAAAGATTACAGATGTGAACGAGTATTTTTGCTCTCATCATGTTTTACATGGAAAGGTTGTTAACAATTTTGCAATAAACGCCTGACACGAGTGTACTGATGTTTGTATATATTGCATTGCAACTACCACCGTGTACCTTAATCCTACACCCGGATACTTTTTTCGTATCCAATTTCTTGAAAGAAATCACGATAAAATCGTTCAGTTCAGATATCGGTTATCGTCAGTAAGTACGTCAAAAGTAGAAGTCGGATTAAAGAAGGATTTTCTCTAAAATGGAAAGTGAAAGTTTTCCTAGAATTGACAATAAATCCTCAAAACAATCCGTCTTTAAATACCCGTATCATAACCAAATTCTCAAAATCTGTTTTCAACCATTGCATTATGTCCTTAAATTCTCAGGCTTATTCCCAATTAGAATTGACAACGATGGTTTAACACAATTCAAATTTCTGAGTATTCCAACAATCTACACAGTTATTATTGCCAGTATTTTTATTGCTGATTCCGTCATTTTTCTTCCATTTGTCTACCGAATCATGGCTTCTTCAAATTCTGGATTCATTGTGTACGCGGCAGAATTTGCTTTTTCAGCTGGAAATTATTTTGCAGCTGTGTCATTGATTTTTCTCATGCCATACATGGGACCCCGCTTGTCAAAATTTTGGAACCGACTCAGTGAAGTATTACAATTTTTTGCGGAAAACGGTATGGGCGACAAGTTTCAAATTGTACAAAGATTCGCCATCTTCCTTGTGGTCACATGGGCAATCTATTCTTCTAGCTATTGTGTGCTGAATTGGTGGTATTTTGATCAACACCTGAAACTCTATTTTGGAGATAGTGATACTTCATTCTACATCATGAGTATTCTGGGACAGACTATGTTCATAATTCTGATTGCCTTACACACATTGCACTCCATGGCCTTTGTAATATTTTGTTGTGTTATCTCTCAGAGTTTTAAAGCTTTAGGAAAATTGACTGAACTGAGCTGCACGAAACGAAAGCGTGAGGGGTTGGAACATCTGATTGGTATTTACCAAAACTTGAATTCTCTTGTCTGCTTTCTCGGAGATACTTACGGGATTTACGTCGTGGTTGAGCTTATAACCATGCTAATCTCGACTGTCACAAATGCTTACTTCATTTTCTCTGGAATTCGTGGTAGCATAATAACTTTAGGTTCAGTTCTTGTAAGCCTTGCGTGGCTTTTTATGGTTTGCAATGCCGGAGAATATCTGAAACAATCTGTAAGTTCACCCGTCATTCTGTCTTCGTAACTCGATCCCATATTTAGCATTCAATTTTTAAAAAATTGACTTGAATGTGATAAACTTTAATTTGAATAATCAATTACTTGATCCGGTTTTAGGGACTAACGTGTCGTAAGTCTCTCAGAAACGTTGCTTTACTTTGCCAAGCTTCGGTAAGTTGAGTTAGCTATTTCTTCTTCAAAATGTACTCCATGTATTTCATTAGCAATTATTTAATCGAACAGAGACGTCTAGTTGTTACTACATTAGGAGAAGAGCCACTTTATATCAGTGCTTGTAATTATTTTTCAATAAATCGTCAACTGATTACAAAAGTAAGTGAAATATTTTTGCCGGATTTTCCTTTTAACCCTTTCGCAAGTACAGACGCCTTAACACGGGCACAAAGTGCCCGTGTTAACACCTCCGCACTCCCGTAGGGGTTAAACGATAAGAAGGGAGAAACATAATTTCAGTTTGATATACAGGTTATTGGAGCCGTTACAACGTACTTGGTTGTGCTTCTTCAATTTCATTTCAAGTCCTCATCTGAAAGTATTTAATTTTGTTTACATACTCATTTATAATTCATGTTTACTTGCAGTTTAGCTGCCAATGATTTATCCCAGTATTCCTTGGTTAATAAAAGTCATTAAATAATTATATCTACAAGATACTCAGTTGTTCGCATTACGTTCTTTTGATGTATCAATTTCAACTTGGAATGTTAGAAGCTAGGAGATGATTTCCTTTGAACATTTCAATTCCTTGTAAATAAGAAAAGTTAGAACATGAATAATGTACGACTTTGCAAAATAATCTATCTACATGATTTAGTAATTTTGCCAGCGTCCTTCGATGGTTTTAAAGTTTTCTTTAACAAGTTAGAGTTCTGATTAAAAGTATGCCTTCCGCGGAACAAGTGGAGGTCAGAGACTTTCTTACGTGAAATCGACTCGTTTCTGGGACTTCTCAGTGAAAGCTGAATTAAGCGAGTGGGCAAATTGCACTTTTGGGAAATTACTTGCTAGAGCTAATTGGCAACGTAATTTTGAAGCGGAGAGCACCGAGTCACCGATAAAACGAGAAGGGATCTTTGCTAACGTCTTCAGCCGGAATGTAAGGTCGATTCTTCCAATCGATTACCATCCAGTGTATTTCATTAACATTATTATTTTCACCTTATTTCACAGTGTTACAGACGTGTGATTCAATAAGATGTGTTCCATATACTTCTTTTTCTCTCTCGTCTTCAGTTTAACTGAAAATTAAACAATAGTTTAGATTCTGATCTCGACCATAAGGTATTCACCAAATTGAGTTTTTTAAATTAAGTTTACGCAAATTGCGAATATATTCTTGATCGGCGAACCTGCTTAAGAAGCCGACCACGTTCTAACACTGCATATTTTGTTATTCATTTGATAATTAATATTTATTCCTACCAAATTTAGGACGAATCAATAGTTCTAACACCGATTCTGGAATAGTCCCATCATCAGAACCAGAGTTCCAGAAATACTACATAAATGCTCGAAATAAATCTTCGGTACTTGTCGTTTTTGAATGTGTGTTATTTAAATTCAAGATTATATCAGTAGAAAAAGAGAACTGACTGCTACTTAAAGTCCTAGAGCGAACACCTTATGACTGTATGACGAAACTGCTTTCCTCATTTTAAGGTTTTTAACATTCTTTTTTGACATGAAAAGTGAGTAAAACGTATGGATGAATTGTGAACCCACATTTTATGCCTTTCAGATGAAAGTGTAATGTAATCGTTCAATGCCAGCCTTAAACTGCAAAGTTTCTTATTTCCACTCAGGCAAGACTTCAATCATCACTTTTCATTTCAAATCGCATGGCGTGCGTTGCTTGTATTTGAAAAGAAACCTTGTTATTTCACACTCCCTAATTTATTCATGCGAAATTACATAAGGCATTAAGTGCGATAAAACTGTCGGCTTTTTCCATCAAAGTCATTTTTGCCCGTTTTTCGTAATTTTCCCGGGATCGTGCCATTACTAAATTTGTTCGTAATATGTAGAGAGAGCATTAACACGTAGAATTACTTTATTGCATACCATACACATATAACCTTCATTCTCTCAAAAAATGCACAATGTTAGTACGAATTTTGTAGGTTTTGTGTCGTTGAGTCAATATAAATGAGTCCACCTTTATGCGTTAGGTCTTGGATTGACTTGTAGATTTTGTGTGTGCTGACACAGCTTTAGATATTTTTCTTTCTGTCATCGGATATCATTTCAATCCAACTCAAACACCAACAAAAATTAGAATGTCCCTTTAATATGTATAGATCAGAATCATTGTGTTACGATTAATCAAATGATTCATTCGTCTACGTCTAATGTTTAGTATTTGTGCGAGTATCTAACATCGGCCGCACTAACTTTGCAACATTGAGACAAACTTACCCAAAATTAATTCACATAGTTAGTTGCTCTCGTCCTTCACCGTCACCCGCAATGAGTGTTCGGTTTTCCTTCAACGGACAGCACGGGCTTGGTTACTAGCTAAATAATATCGTGATTCCTATGTAATTGAGAAATAGGGAAAATATTGTGTTATCGCATGCGATGTTATTTTGAAGTCAGCTTCAATTGAAAACTTTTCGAGAATGTCACTCTAAATAAGACCTAGTGAAAGTATTATAACTTAGGTATGTGTTCAATATTAGATCAGCGTTCTCTTTCTTACATTCGTTAAATATTCAAAAATGGATTGGATTTTATATCATTACTTCCTACATGCAAAATCAAGTATATACCTAAGACGGATAAAGACCGGCATGTATAATTTGGTGCACAGGTCATTCATTGTATGAAGAAGAAAGTCAGTAAATTTGACCCCAACTGAAACACGCTCTTCCAATTGGTGACCTTGTTGCCTCCCATACTTAATCCATCCATCCATCGTCATCTCCTTATCTGTAATTCCATTTCTCTAGTTTGGACGCCCGAGACCCAAACCGTATAAAATCAACCCAGTATTCAACTTAATTTTCTCACTATTGATTGTTCATCAGTCATTCTTGAAACACATTTTCGTCATTCAGATCATTCTGTCACTGATCACTCATTCAAACAAGGTTATAGGTTCCTGTAACAAACACACTACTTTCATCCCAACTCACAAGCAACTGATGACCGCTAACGACGTCATCTCAGCAGTATTAGTGCACATATTTGTATCACATTCGTTCTCGGAAAACATAGTTGTAATTTCATTATTCAAATAGTTACTTAGTAATTATAATAGATTCATATTTTGATTAGCTCACGCTCTTACAATGGAACCACCCGAGGTGTTTCCTTGAGATTGCATCCAAATTCTTCGGGATATTCTTCGGGCTTTTTACAATCTGACACTCAAAATAGATATGTCCCGGGCTATCTTGGAAATTCGCTCTCGCGCTTGCGCGCACTAGCCACTGAAGTGTCGCGCCGCTATCCCAATATTTCCCACAACTTTCTCCCCTCGGCAGTGCAATTACGGTGTGTTGTCAAAGTGAGATATACATTTTGTGGAGAATCTTATAGCAGATCTAGGAAGCTATTCCGACGGAAAATCGGATGCACGTAGAGGCGCTGACGAGCGTTTAAGTAATAAACGGCATGAAAAGACACCCAAAATTCGGTCAGAAAAACCAATATAACATGCCCAAATAATTATTTTAAAAAAATCCGTCCTTGGCGACTCTTTCGCTATAACTTTATGCAATTTTTAAAATTTTATTTGGCTGGTTTGGAGAAAGTCGATTTTTTTCACTGGCAAGACATATTGGAGTTCCAATGGTTTCCCAGTGAAAAATCAGCTTTCACCAAACCGGTCAAACAAAATTTTAAAAATTTGCAAAAAATAAAAAAATAAAGAGTAGGCAAGGACAAATTTTTCAAAAAAATTATTTCGGCCATGTTCTTTTGGCTTTTCTGGACGAATTTAGGGTGTCTTTTCATGCCGCTTTTTACTTAAACGCTCGTCAGCGCCGCTACGTGCATCCGATTTTCCCGCGGAATAGCTCCCTAGATCCGCAATAAGATTCTCTGAATGAAGAGAATTTATTTGATATGACCATTCAAAGGTGGTGTTAATTTTTACAAAATGTTTCCTGCATACCTAGATCCGCAGTATAAAGTAAGTTTGAGAATAAATTACAATATTTCAGCAATAATCTTAAATTAATGAGAACAATCAATGATTCATGTCATTTGAGTTAACCATAATCAGAGCAATAAAGATACGTCATATATATTACAGAATGAAGTAATAATATCACTTGCACGGGGGTCGTAGAAATGGCCAGCAGTCCAGTCAACATAGTATCAGAAAACTTTCATGCGTTACGCAAAGAAAATACGTCAAATCAAAATTAAGGTGGAGGTATTTTTTTACAGATGCTTGTAACCAGGAAGTAAAGTTTTTTAAGGTCATCAGAGTCGGTCAGGGGGTCATAGATGAAGTTTAGAACCTCGGAACTTTTGGTATTAAAGTACGGCAACAGGGCTGCTCTATCACGATCATGACCACAGCATTCTTCAATAACGTGGAAGATGGATTCTGCATGGATTCTTAGCTCCCTAGATCCGCAATAAGATTCTCTACATGATGTATATCTCACTTTTTGTGACGACACACCGTAATTGCACTGCCGAGTAGAGAAAGTTGTGGGAAATTTTGGGATGGCGGCGCGACACTTCAGTGGTTGGTGCGCGCGCGCGATAGAGCGAATTTCCCAGATGGCCCGGGTGTCAGGATTGGATCTATTTCGAGTGTCAGGATTGTAAAAATATCATTCCCGAGTAATTTGGATGCAATCTCAAGGAAACACCTCGAGTGGTTCCATTGTTAGTGACTGTATTTGCGCCATTGACTCTTATCTCTCCAGTTAGTGTTCGATGATTGATGGATCTTGACTTACTAAATGTATTCCATTTCACAAAATCCCAGTCTCTAGCAGTCTACGATTTAAGGGAATTATAACAATAATTAATATATATCTCTTCCGTAATAGTTTCATTGCATGCACTGCTAATTCCGTTCAGGTATCAAATACTCGAAAGATATGCCAGCCTCACTACAGTTATAATATACTCACTCAGTTGGCACCCAAGATGAAACTGTAACTTTATGCAGAGACCAAAAAAAATGTCTACCTTCTATAAAAAAAAAGCATGTTTACAGTTGGTAGTGAATTTATTTGCGTTGAACAAAGAGAAGATGGAGAAATAATTACAACTCGCCCATAGGCAGTTTAAAAATACAAATCGAAATTGACGACTTATCACTTACAAACTATTTGATTTCACACAGAAGTATAAAATAAGTGTGTCGATTTTTTTGTTAAGTGTCTGCAAATGAGAAAGCAGAACTGGTCACTAAAGGGAAAGACTTAGTATTCCTCTAGAATTAACCATTAGCGTAATAAGTATGAAAGCTCCCTGTTTTTACGAGTGTGAACCTACCCTATAATGAAAAATTGATCTTGATGAGGAGTGCATACTTCAGGGGAGCCAACAGCCTATGCTACGTCCTGGAATAGTTGTTAAGGTGACTTTCTCTTGAGACTCAGCAAAAAGTTGGGAAAAGAATGATGTAGTTGACTTTCACTGGACTAAGAACAACTTGAAACCGAAGGATACTATACTCTTTGACAGTTCTGCGAAACTCAACTTTCATTTAACTGACAAATGTAATTAATTTTTACTTCTGAAATGAAAGCTTACAATTTCTGTAAAACAATCCGCTCTCACTCTTCTAAATCTTTACACATTAGAAAAGTTTACCTTCCCATTGGCATCATATGGTGACTGGCGACGCGAGTGTGTGTTGGTGAAGTGGAGAAACATGAGAAGTTGGGGTTTCGAAATGTTTGGAGGATTATACTCACGAATTCTAATTAAAAGTTTGTAGATTGCTGACATAGAAATTCCAAGAGGGTGAGAGAATTTTCTTTTAGGAGGATACCTGGCCCTGGACGGAATGGAACATCGTTCTTGTCGTGGTAATTTTCCATTTCATCTTGGCCTGAGTAACACTCTCACACTTCAGTTCAGATAAAGACAATTCAGTAAGATGAATATTCGTTGGGTCAGGAAAAGTCACCTGAAGGATTGATGTTTGTAAGGGCGAGACTGTTAGCCTTAACCGTTGTATAAATCCGTTTTGTGAAATTCCACCACCGCGCAGACTGGATTTACTACATCTAGAAATGGAGTATAAAAGATGGGGAGACAAATGTTTCCATTTGTAAGATATATTTTTATCCTCAAATTGACAAATGGAATAAATTTTTATTCAGGCTGGGCTAGGATTATTTCTCCGTCGACAATATATAAACGTGATTCTCACTACTTTGTCACCCGATGATGAAATGGTAACGTCGTCTGCCACTTTGTCACCAGAATGGTTAAATGTGTTCTGACATTTCGTGATCCAGAAGACACACAAAGAAGTTGCATCGTTTTCAAAAGGTTCGTGCTGTCGTAATTTGTAATTTTGAGTTGCGAAAATTGAGGCGGAACGGAAAGTGGACTAGTGTGATGTAGCCACATAACCGTTTGTCAAATAACTAATATTTCTCACTAAAACAATCGAAGTGTGAAACAGGAAGGTTGAAACTTAAGCGTACCTAGTAAATTAGTCAACTTTCAATCAGAACCACTAACTCAGCGTTTGCTTCTCTTATTATCCGAGAAATTAATTTCTCTCTTTTCACTTCAGAGAATTTGTGTTTTGTCTGGATTCAATTAATACGATTTCTCATTCGTATCCGGCTAGAGTCATGTGAGCTGGATCTGAAACCAACACAGATATTAATTGTGTCAGATTAATTTTTCTACGCATAAGGAACTTGCAATTACGAATATCAGTCGGCTGTTTTGGAAAGTTTGGGAGAAATTATTATTGCAAATTCATCCTATTAATTCGATTCGAAATGTATGTTGTCATGAAATATTAATACTTATAGGTCTTCTAAAAACTTTAGTATAGTTTAGTACCTTCGGGGGGAGGAGGCAGAGTTGAGGTTAGTTCATGCTCATATCTCATTTCTGTGTCTATGATACTTCGCTCCACTCCGAGTACCCCAAATATTTTTCCATCGGGTGTATTATTGTAAAGTTTTCTATCCTAAACAGATTTTCTACTTTACATAACACTTAATGTAAATCTTTGTCCTTAATAGGGATAATAGGGATGATGGGCCCACAGCGAAGTAGATTCACTGTCAGACAAATATCACTGTTAAATAAATCGCACTTACATAGAGAACATACAAAATGAATTTGTTAATGGATCACTACGAAAGACTTTTGGGTAATTAGTTCTGAAAATAAGTAAAAACAGTGATCCCCGATGACATTTTATGAAGTCTGTGATTTAATTAAACTGCACGATAGTTTAACTGAATTATCTATCATGTTTTTCAACATAAAATCTTTCGGATGATTAATTCAAACATTTATGACCTTTATTTAATAGGCACGTTTCAAGCAGGATCCTAATTTGCATTTTTGTTGCGCTAAATTCAATGGTCACCACATCTCTGCTTTTCCAGGCTATTTAGCTGAAAATTACTTGCTGACGACTCAAATTTTCGTTTGTGTTACTACTACTGACAATAAAGAAACATGCCTTGGAGAAAACAAATAATATTTGGGAGAAAACAATTCAATGAAATTCTTCGGGATTGCGTCGGCTACACGCAAAGTTGGAAGTTGTATTTGTCAACCAATTACACAAGCATATGGTCTGTCTTCCTCCAATTTGTAATTTATATTCCATTCAATTGATAACCTAGGCAAATAGACAAAGTCCCTTAGTAATTTCAGTTTGAGTACTCTATTAAATATTTATTTAAGAGCTAATGGGCAAACCGTTTATTAAAAATTCAAACATTTTATTTAAAGTTTAGGGTTTGGATAAGAAAGGCCTAGGCTTAATGAACCAAACAATGTCGATTTCAAATTATAAACTGGATTTCGGTTGCCAGATGTAAATTGACTTAATTACCACTATCGCCAAAAAAAACTTAGGCATTTTATAACCCATACTCCCTGACCCTAAATAAACATAAACGTAAGCGGGCTACTACATCTCTTCCTGGCACGAGTCCCAATTCTCTGAATTTATTCAGCTATTCCCTCAATATGAGACTTGGAGCTCACAGGAGAGAAAAGTATTCCATAGATGTAATGTGCACCATTTCGAAAATAGCAGTGTTTTCCGGTTTATTTTGGATAAGTACGGGTTCCCCACATCTCTACTAATATCGTACTGTATAGTTGTCTGAAGAACCGCTCATTATATAAGAAAAACTATTGTAAACGTTTTTGACTTTTATTTACATTTAGTGCGCCTAAGCATTCAATTTTAATATTGCAACACACGTACGAATTTCCAGAGTCAACTCTTATTGCAATATAAATTGAAATGTTAATTTACATTCTTCAAAGCACAAATTATTTTAGCTTGCCTTACAATATAAAGTAGAATTATTCGACCTTGTCGATCTTGTCTTGGGAATCATGTTAAAGGAGTGAAGGAAGGCTGTTATTAAGGAATCTTGCGAAAATCAATAAGCGACCAGTTTTAATTTAGTCGCTCTTTTCTGGTCTTAGGATATCACGGAGAATCTGCCCATCACGAATTTGTTCGAACTTCGATTTTTTTTTTTTTTTGCAGATTCGCTGTTCAGGCCGTAAGTAAATCATCCAAACACACAAAATATATAAAGCTAATATGCCGCTACGTCCATATGATGAGAAAGTTTTATTTTACCTACGAATGATCATCTGCAAATTGGTGTCAGGTTCTAATTTTCAGAAATATTTGCAGGCCTCACGTCAACAGTGTCAAAATTTCCTGGCAGAAGTTGTGCCGGGTCTTTGCTGTCATGTGATTGCTCTTGCAATTTCGGCGCTAATTGCAAGTCCTGAGCTGCATATGAAATCGCCACTTAGGGCGTGAAATAACCGAAATATGTATGCTTTTCCGCCAAAAGTTATTGACAACTACCTAAAATCCAAACAACCATTCCTCACAGCCGTTCAATAATTCAATATTATAGCGGTCTCTATACCCTTATCGAACCTTAGCGCGAATGAAAACTAGTAGGATTATGTTCGGATTCACGCCAACGGACACCTCGTTTCCGGTATTGCAGAGGATCCCAATTATGAATTAAAGGGGCATTTATGCTATTCTATTTAGTTAGTCTTTAGTCCGCGCTAAGTACGCATTTGCAATCTATTTTTTGGGTCGTAAATCTATGGTCTGCTTTTACGACCGAAAGCTAGATTTGCAAACACGTTATTAGGACTTAACTCCCAATACTACGGTCGTAAAATCCATAATTAGTTAGTTTTTACCAGTGAGGCTAAACAAATCAATCAAACTCCAAACTAAGGAGATCTCGTGTTGACAAAAATAACAATTTTTTTAATCTCTGAGCTCGAAACCTATATTGTGAGCCCAGGGTTATTAGCCCGTGGACGCCAGTCCTGAAAAGGGCTTATAAGATTGTCTTGTCCGTCCGTCTGTAATGCGCTCCTCTCTGCTGACACTTACGTTCATTCATAACCACTGTGTCACACTAACAGAACACACTCGGACGCAGTCAGAATACCATATACCTTAGAGCAATTGCATTGCACTGGTGATGACTGTTCTTTGCATTGAGATAGTCAACACGAAGCTACGTCAACTCGTCTGTTCGTAGGACTGCAGCGATCGTCATTGGAGGTATCAGAAACCGAGATTTCAAATCTTCTGATTTTCAAACAAGCGTGAGCTAACCTTGTAGGGATTTGTTTATCCACATTTGGTTTAGTTTAGACTCCTTGGTTTCATTAGAAGGTGTGTTTAAGTGACCACAATATATAAACGACTTCCCAGAACTGTAACCATAAAAGTGGAATTCCCCTGAAAGCTTATGTTAACATATATGCAAGGGAAGAGATTAATTAGTCCCAACTAGAGAGCAAATGTAGCTAACTCAACACAAAAAATATCCGATTGCCGAAACTATTATTCCCTCAGCTCAATAATTTGATCTGCATCACCTTCGATGACCGCCAAATCATAAATTATTGGTGAATTTATCAAATCTAAATATGAAATAGTATTTGTGATTCAAATGATTTTGGAAATTGTGAATTGTTTTTGATGGAACTAATCGTATTAGTGTGACTAATAAGTCATCATTTCACACCCGTTCAAACCATTTTCACAATAGATCATTTTGACATCATACAGCAAGCTCTTAGAATCGAGCGGGACTGTGCAAAACCAGTTTTGGAATGCTGCTGACTATTCCAACCAGAGCTTAATCAAAAGTCACAATTCATTCACATTTAGCTGTTTCTATCGCTTCTATGTTTCAATGAAAACTCAATAATGTCGAGCAGACGGTTTATTTCGCTTTTCCCTGCTTAATTATTTACGATACATTGAAACTCATTAGTCTAGAGTCGAAAGTTGTATAGAAAGTCAACAGAAGAATAAAACACAGGCACAGGCCTTGATTAATCATGCCGAAGCCGAGCTCGGAGGGAATGTTCGAAATCGATTCTTTCCCCTGACACAGAAACTGAGTATTCGATACCTCTGAAATGCTTACTACCATTTTTTTTTATTTATGACATGTGGACAGAACTTTAACTTTTCATTTTGCTCAATCTATTCAATTATTTGAACTTCAATATTTTCCGTTGTCTTGTGCAATTAATTTAATAGGAATCCTTCTGGATGAGAAAATTAGACGGGAGTTGTACAGCATTTCCTTCGTTCAATACGCAATTAAAATAACCAACGCGTGAACGCGAATTGCACGTGAATTACCTGATCTAGTGGGACTAGCAGTTCGTGTAGAAATAAATTTAGATTTAATAGTCACAGCTTATACGCTCAATATTTCTTAAAATATTTATACCTTAATTAGTTATTTAGCCGGGGTTCAACATTCGGTGTGTTGGGTTATCTAAAGTGGTTGCCCCGGTCCATAGGCTTCTGAACTTTTGATTTCACTTTCAACCTGTAATCTCAAATGCATTTGTTTGGGCAAATTGGCACGAATTGGGATTGACATGTTCATCATGTGACATTGTAGTCACCCGGTACCAATCTAAAACGAAAATGCAAAGAACTTGTGGCTGTAATGTTTCCACATATTATCCCATTCAAACATTGTAACTCAGGTTTCCATCAGATAGGTAACATCTTCAGCCGATATTTATCGTGCTTAAGATTAATTATTTCGAAAGAATTTTTTATATAAGTATTTAAAGAATTCTCTGAATGAAAACTTTACGGAAGTAAACAAAACCCTAATGAACATCATCCGGGATGTGTTATTTATGTTCCGTTTTCAAGGTATACACTATAATGTAGAGTGATTGACAGAATTCGGAGAGTTGCACCCGGTGTTTCCTCTCGTCAGTCTCTTTCTGTAAATTCCCCGGTCGACCACCCACGCCAAGTCTAGTGCTTCTACTACATCTGTCATGTCAAAGTCACGCTATGAACCTCACTCCTTCAAAGTATTTCCGCCCTAATCTAAGCCGGAAAAGTTTTTTTGTTGTAAAGAAAGTCTACTTCTTAAATTACGGGATGCCCTTTCCTTATTATTAATTAGCTAAAAATGCTGGGCGCATTACTTATCTTCTGATCTACAACAGTTTCCTTGAGCATAGTGAATCACCACGCTGTTCCTACATGGAAAAAAGAACAAGACTGTCAAAAAGAGAATTTTGAGCACACGGCACGGACACTAATGTTCTTCCGCGGCACTTACTCAGATTACTCAGAACTTGAGTAATCTCAAGGAACAAAGGAACGTATTAATTATTACTTGCACTGTGTCTGGGAAAGAAAGATAAGTACATTCTCTCATATGAACCTAGTGCAAAGTGCAAAACAACATGTCCCTTCCCGTCACAAGAGCAAAAGCACTCGGTCCAGTTCTTTGGTCTAATTTAAAAATGTAAGAGCTCAGTATTTTCTGCAGTCTGGAGAAAGTTAAAAAAAATAGAACACTTTCGTTTTTCGGTCCACCGTCTTGGGTTATCTTACCTTAGCTAAATATAATACACTTTCCAGCTCCTTCTAAGAAACAAAGTTTTTAAATTAAGCATTATACGTGTGGTTTGTGTCATGTGCTAAGACGAAAATGCAGACTGTTCCATAACATAACAAGGAAGGATCACTTGGCTTGGAGAAAGTTGGAAAGTTCTCTCCAGCATTATATAGATTCAAAACACGAGAACCAATGCAGTGAAATTCCAAATTCTCTTTGGTTATTTTTCTCCAGCTTGCGCACAGACATGGCCTGCTTGCCACCCGCATCGCTCTCACACGCTATGCCATGGAGTGGCACCGGTGAGTCCCAGTTTGGAAACCGTGCTAGAAATCCAAAAGTATTTCTCTCATTCAGTCACTCAAGTCAGTTCCACTCTGTTGGTGTCTTCTCTGGATTACACCCGATCGACGATACTGTTCCTCTGCATACAACTACAAAAGTACAAACAACAGAGAGAATATATCAAATTAGTGGAAACCTTGGACGACATGTACCTTTTCCGTCATCCCTTTCCTAATTAAATACTACTAAATGATACCGTGTTACCTCGAACCGGAGAAAGTCCTTTGATTTTCTCCTGCATAACTTCTGAACGTCGAAACTGACATTCTTACGAGAAAATTTCAGACTTGTGAATTGAGTTGAGTAAACTAAATCGTGTTTGGATTAAGTGCGGGACTGCTAACTGTGATAATTTTGTCCAACCCCATGTTTAGCACTAAATTTCGTGCTGATGTCGACCTGAACTCTCTTTCTCTACATGTGCAGACATTTAGGAGTAGTTTTACAGTATAAAACCAATGCTACAAAACCTGGAGAAGAACGTAATAGAAGTATATACATAGTTTCCTAGTCGTGTACTCGTAGTAGTAGTAATATTTTAAACAGTATGTCCTGAGCCCACTACCACCGAGTGTTTCAAAGGAGATAACCCTTCTTGGTTTTCTTCAACACATAGACATAACTCATGCTCCGCATGAGTTTGTGTCAGACCAGTCTTCCTGGGAGAAAACTGAAGGTTTTTTGCCAAGAAAAGACGAGCATTAAGCGTAAATGTTTTCCCTCATTGGCTTGGGGGAGATGAGTTTAGAAACTACGGTTCTGGTCGTGGGACCGATGGGTTTTAACCTGAATACACAGTAAGTGAAAGTGGAGACTGAAAGGGAAGAATAAGAGCGGACTCAAGAGTCCTTAACATTTCACGGTGAAAGTGAGTGAAAGCTCTTTTCTCTGACTTCAAAGTGATTCTTAGTACACTGTAGGAGAAACGTGGACGAAAATGTGTGTTGTGAAATTGAGTAAACTTTGTCCATCCTTTGGGTCACCAACTAAGAACTTCATTTTGTGAACTTTTGCCTGACGATGAAGGGACTGGACCTGATTGCCGTTCTTTTGTTGCTCCAAAGTTGGAGAAGATTGGGTGATAACTCAATGGCAACAGCAACACAACATTACCGTAGTAGTAGCAGTGGCTATGGGAGTGGTAATGGATTTGATAGCGACGGCGATAGTGATGACGATAGCGGTAGTAGTAGTAACAGTAATAGTCTGGATGAAAGTGCAACTGGTCATCATAACACAGATGATGATTTTGACCTGGAAATGTCACCTTGGGAAGTAGGAGCAGCTGCTGCGTCTGGGCATATAAATGCAATTCGTCATAAAATATTTCCACAAATGGCCATGATAGACAAATCTACGCCAAGATTAGAGAAAGTCAGAATTCGGAATGGGAGGAAGAGAGAGGAAGGTGGCGAGAGACAACTCATTCGACACAGTTCAAGATTCTTGGACAAACTTCTTCTGAGTCACAGAGGTGGTAATGTGTCCTCGTCATCTGCAGCGGCTGCCGCCGTCAGATACTTATCCTACGGTAGACAAAATTTGACCATTTCTCAACTGATTGCGAATCTACGTGGGATGAGAGCGAGGCGACGACGATCCTCAATGGCTAATCTCAAAACAAATGATTCAAAAAAAATCATTGGGAATTCTATTTCAAGACCACCGAAGAAAGTCGCTGAAATTGACGGGGGTCCGAATTCCCTGATTTTGGGGGGGCTGATGATGGCAAGTTATATTGTTTTTATGTATACAATGTGAATTAAGGTTTTAGACTCGAAGTAATGAGGTTGAGCAAACTCATTATTTGGCAATTATTGTTCTGAGGCAAGGCAGACTAATTCATTCCATCCAACGGTGGTTATTTAAACGATTGGTATAAACGTAATATTAAAAATCATGTTATTGTTAAACCACAAACTTATACACAACATTTCTTGAACTAGAATTTAAGGTTAAAGGAGGATTAATAACAAATACTAATACGTCGCTTCTCCCTATTCTAACAGGTTCATGAACGCGGTGAGATTGAGATCTGCGGCCAAATTATGCCCCAGGTTTGTTCCTCGTTTTCTTCTTTACCTACTAGCAATTAAGCCCGCGTACGCCGTTAAATTATCAAGTTACCCCATTCGTGTATTTATAATAATGCCGTTTTGGAGAACACACCTCTTAAATCGAACCCCATTACACCTTGGGGAGGTACTGCGCAATTAGAAACCTACTGCGTATTTATTAGCGTCCTTGGTTTGGTACCGCGCATATAAAACCCACTGATCATTAGCGATCATTAAGTGGGGAGGTATTGCGCATATAAAACCCACTACGTATTCATTATTCCCTGCGAAGCCAAACATGGACAAGGTTGCAACGCGCGCTAGAGCTTCTGTCTATATCTTTATATAATTCACTAATTTATTACGTGGTCAAATTAAATACTCCTGTGAATGAACCAAACCGCGCATCATGGTTTTCTTGCTGATCAAGAGTACAATATTAATTTTATACCCAAATTAAAACAACTGACAGAGAATAAATCCACCCGTCCTCGAAAAAATTAGGGAAAACAACTTAAATTCTTCAGTTGACTGTGACCCAAATGGGTGTTAAAATGCCTGATCCAATAACAATTCCCAATTCGATCTGAGCTGATGATTGCCGGTGAACGTATGAATGTTTATGGAAGTCGACTGTCTCTGCTTCCCGCAGTCCAACTCGGGTGCAACCTACTACTAAAATCTTTCTGTACCCCAAATTCAATGGCGACCTCATTTCGAAATCTCATAGCATCCCCTGATGGGGGGTTTTAAAAAACAAATTGTCAAAGTCCGTGCCCCGATTTCGCCCTACCCATTGACCAAAATCTCAAATCTCAACGGTTTCCAGCCTTTGAGGTGATCAAGTATTCAAACATTCATCCCTTAGCTCTTTAAGTATCTATAGATTTCGCCCAGCATTAGTCTTGAATAAAAATTTCTTCGGAGGAATTCTCAAGTTACATACAACATACTTTAATGGGAATCCGAGGCTGGTGAAAGTAGTATTCCCTGTCCCCACACAAAACATGTTGGAGAAGAATGGTTTGTGGAGTCATTAAGGACAATAAAATCCCATTGTATGATATGGATATAGTGTACATTGTTCCTACGAACGAATGTGAACGTCCATCCATCGGTGTGAGTAAATCATTTAATCACAGGAAGGAAGAGCACAACACATTCATGTGAATTCGATTTCGCAAACACAAATGTCGATTTTTCTACAGGACTCTGAAGAAAGCTGAGGAGGATGATTTAACCGTTTTTACTTTGTTAATTCAATATCTCTGCACTCAACTAAATGTCCAGTGAAATTGACAGAGAAAATAAAATGTAATTTTGATTGAATTTTTTATTGAAAGAAAATAAAAATTGCACGTACGCTTCCAAGCACAGCTTGTTTTCCTCCCTAGGCCAAACAAAAACAGTTTAGAAAGACCATTCAACTAGTAGAATCCGTAAAAAAAATAAGTCCTTGCTTGAGAGAGAAAGTAGCTTGTTACTCTAGTACCTCAAAAATTAACTAACTAACTACACGAGAAAAAATTCAGCACCACGTAAACAAACTACTGATGTAAAGTGATAAAGTCAAATTGAAACGTGCATTGAATTATACAATTCTAATGCTTTGACTTTGACAGGGTCATGACTAAAATCAATACATTTAATGTTTTATAACTCTTAAATTCATAACAAGTTTAGAAACACGCAAGACTATGTAAATAGTAGGTATTATTGACTGGAAGAAATAGAAACTTTGCTCTTCATCAGTTTAAAGCTTTTATCATAAAGAGTTTGGAAAAGAGTTAATAACATTAGAAGTTAAGCAATGTCATCATCAAGTAAGTAAATCGTGTGCTAGTTCCCTCAAGTCAAGCTGTTTGAGTAAGAACTAGTACGAAACCGAGTATTTTTTATTTTGTCCAACGCAGTGTGGTGGAAAGTCAGTTCGAGTGAAAGCACTGCACTCTTCACTTGGGAGTTTTGATTTATTGCCACGTCGATGGCCTACAACTAAAGACCAGAGCGATACATAAAGAAGATTCCATATTAAATCGCGTTCAAAATTGGGTATTAGATACTACTTTCCCCATGTTTTGTGCCAGGATGGGGCCAATCTCCGAAGAGAAATTCAACGATAGAAAATGTTTTGTAATCGCGCTAGTTCTCAAAATGCATTTGAAGAAAATCCTGAAAGCTGAAACTCGTTTTCCGTGCTATTCCCGCGGTGTAGTAGCATCGAGATGACTGGTTGACTAGTTTTTGTCATTTTGAAATATGGTGAGTGTGGTTCAGATGACAGGCAATTTGGAAAGGTGAAATTGTAGCATGTGAATGGATTTCCGGCAATATTACATGAGTTGCAGCTGGATGAATTATTCAAATATGGCATTTCAATTTACAAGGATTATAAGAGTTCTAATAAATCTGGTTGTGCTTTCGTAATGCTATTTCATGCATATTTGAGCTGACGCCCTCCGTGTGCCCTTCCTAATAAAGTTGGTTAAATGCACGGATAAATTCACCACATTCCTGCCCGAGAGCTCAGGAATTTTGTCTGTTTCGCTCTAATCTAGCAGACATAAAAGGGCGTGTCAGTTTATTTTACATTGACAGATCACTTAACTATATACAACTTGTACTACTAATTTGAGTACACTCATTTCAAACGTGTTATGCACTATGAATTATAAAACGGACACGCGGATGGTTCCCAGTTAATCAATCCTGAGTTCCGAATTGCAACCGCGCGAAAGAGTTCAACCGGGAGAAGTCAAAAGTTTTTATTTTTACGACTCCATTTGACTAAAACATTATTTAATGATATCAGCTTTGGTTGGGAGAAAGTGGAAAGAATTCATGGATTATTTAAAATCATAGCCATAATATACTATCATATGCACATGCACAAGAACCGCACTGTATCTCAATCTATCCTAAGTTCATGCTTTCACATTAACTTCAAAAATGTATCTGTTGGGATTTTCACTCTAACGTGCACTCACTGAGTCATGGACACCTCGAGTGAATACATATGGGCCAGTATGGCGGCTGCGTCCAACTTCAAACAAAACGAAGGAATATAAAATTACAGATAACAAAAACGATGGACTCAAAGGTATTTCTTTGAAATTTTCAGCTGTATCAGTTTACCGTGAAAATACTCCCAGTCGTACTTTTCTTTTGATGAGAAATGTACACCAGTCGCTTCGGGTGACACAAAATGGTACAAATCTAATAAACTGTTCTAAAACTGAAAACTATCTAACAAGGTCGCTCATAGTTAACTGAAACAGAACTTCGAACTTGACTTATTTGGGCACTTTATAGCTGATTCTTTGCTTTTGAGTTCTCCAGAACCAATGCCACAATTGACGCAGTCCAGCCAAACCAATAATGCTAAAGTAATAATTTTGAAATGGGCCGATCGGTCTGAGCAGACCTCAAAATTTTCATTGAATTTGTTTTTCTTCAAAATTTGAGGTCACCAAGAATTCTTGATTGAAAAATTACCTCGATTTTAACCCAGAAAGCACGGAAATTCACTAACTGTTGAACGAACGAGGGGACAGGGTTTATTGACCCTACCAAATTCATATCTCTTGGTCACAGGTAGGAAATTCCGGATGAAAAAAGTGAAAGTAGTAATTCTGATTGGCGATTTGTTGGCGAGCCATAGGACTGACTCCGCCACGAGCTGTTTTATAAACTAGTTGTCGCGAGGTGTTTCATAAATTAGTTGTCACATGGTATCTCAGGTTTTCCCTTAAAAGTAAAGTAGACTTGGATGGTGTTTTGGGGACAACTAAAGTATAAATTTTACAAAGACTTGGAAGTGGTTTTAGGAAAAATTGAGATATACATTTTATGAAATAGACCTAATAAAAGTTGAGATATTACATTGATAAAGTAGGCTCGAAATGGGTTTTTTGAAAATGTGTATAGTGGCCTTTGTGGTACGGTACTCACCTGAAAGGGATGTTGATATATAGGGGTTGTTTAGCAACCAAGCACAATTATTGGACTTCGAAATGTCACTAAATGATTATGGAGATACCGAGTCGTTAGAGTCAACAACCCCTCCCGGTCGTCCAACTCGAAAATTCAATCCGACTGTTTGCATGGATAAAACAGTTTCTTCAAAATTTCAAAGTGAAGCGAATTCTTTGTTGACTCACCGTGAAACAGCAATAGATCGTTTTTGTGAATTTTTGAGTCCGAAATCAAAAATGAGAGTTGAGAAATATATCGAAACCTGGTGTTTTTATATGCACTGTTTTGAGCGAAACTTTTATGAGCGAAAAAATACTGTTATGAGCGAAGCCCGTGAAAAAGATTGCTACAGGGTTGCCAGTTCTTCCAAGCTATGAAATGTTAACGTTGCCGCGGAAAGTACGAGTGCACTTCGTGCTATTCATACTAAATATTAATAACTTTAATAAGGCAGGTAAGTTCCAGTTGTTGTTTGGTTGTTGAATGAACTACATCATTAGTGTACTGTTCATTTAGCTAGTAACTTCGTACGTACGTGCTCTGGATTTTTTAAAATGGGAAAAATTTCCTTCTAGTTTATAAATGTCAAAAGAGGTTGAATTAATGCAAACTGTTCAACGCGATTCAGAAATTGAAATTGTGGGACCGAAGTCTGGTAATGCCCCAACACCCAAAAGATGCAACCTGTGCACCTAAAATCCTCACTTTCTGCTGGAAGTATTACATTGCCGGAATATGTGGACGCAATTTCATTTATTTTCCATTTAGAAAATTAGACTTATTACTGAGCTGAATATTGTATTATTTTGTAGTTGAGTTTTGAGTTATATCTTTCCATGGCTTGAATTTTTATATTGGCATATCCGTGACGCAATTGGTTAATTTTACTGTTGAATTCATTTTCAATAAAATCGGTTTAATAAAATAAATAAAATAACACGTCAAAATGGCTCAAATCGTGTTGTGAGAAACTGGCAACACTGTAGTCATATTTTTCCCGGGTTTCGCTCATAACAGTATTTTTTCGCACATAACAGTTTCGCTCATAAAAGTTTCGTTCATAACAGGCGCACCCGTTTTTATAGCCACAGGTGTGATTAGCTCGTTAAGGTGTAGTGACAGGTTCAGTTTTCAAACATTCAAAATGCCATAGGGATGCTAGAATTCTGGGTCAAGGTCGGG